>BJCM01152276.1:31698-41830 GCA_018326385.1 Flaveria bidentis | reverse complement strand
GAAAACACCAATTGATCAACCAAATTGAATGAATCTTATTAAAGAAATCAAGAATCAATATGAACAACAGAACTGAATTACAACAAGCTTCGGAAGAAATTCCCACTGCTTGAACTAACTACCAATTAACTAATTCACCCTTTTATACTAACAGACAACTATGTAACATTGTCAAAACTAGTCCCTCAATGTTTAAAACATGACTTTACTTAACAATAAAGATAACCAAATGTAAAGAAAATCATATTTCTTTTATTTGAGCTACAAAATGCTAGAGGTGTCATTTTCAACTCATTTACTTATGAATGGGTCAAATGTCTCATCTCTAACATGTGAGACAAGTGAAATAAAAAAATAGCTTAAAAGAAAACAAGTCAAATGGTTCAAACGGGTCAAAGTCACCCAAAGTGTCCCCAAGATCAGTAGTCAATTGAATTTAACACTTGTTATGTAAGATTGGACGGAAAGTTTGGCCAACCCGTTTCAACTGATACAACAAGTTACCCGTTATGACCTATTACCAACACGCTCGTCCTTCCCACTTCTACTAATAAATACTTACTCAAAATTCTTGCTTTCTCTTGAACTGCGTCCGCTTCTCTGTATAGCTTTAGTAGGAAATCAAACCCGCTTTTTTCTCTAGAACTTGAAGTTCTCATTATAGAAATGTAAGCAGCCTGAAGAAATGAAAAGCTTTTAGACGATAATACTTAAATTGTTAAAAGATGGTTATGAATAAATGTGTACCTTTCTAATATCAACCGGAAAAACGGACGTATTTCTATCATTTATATAAATATGAAATCGGTTCTTCAGTTTTTCATGAGTTTCTTTGTGGCCAAAAGTGGCCAAGGCCTTAAAAACTTCTTCCCTCAACATTGTATTTAAATGGCTTTCTTCAGGTACAGGTTCCAGGCCTAATTTCCTGAAAAGTTGTTTACAAAAATTAAACCAAGTGATTTTACAAATTGCTTAAATGTGTCTCTACAGAAAGTGATCTCATACATGTTCTAAGGCCCACATTCCATTATTGGAGCTATGATTTTGAATTTTCCCAAATTTCAGTATTGATTCGGTTGTAATGAAAATTGCACAAAAACGGTTTCCAAACAATCAGAAGCTTTAACATTCTAGTGCTTATCTTTTTATAACACTAATACCCAGTAAAATAGGTTGTAAACAAGGTTGTGACGTCACTTGTGAATATGGACAACACCATTCGTGGGAAAATATTTTTTTTTTATTTTCTTAACTTTTCGTTTTGTGAAACATCTGTGATTCTATCATGTATCGTGACCACCATCATGAGATCTTATTTGATCCTGATTATATGTGTGTGGGTAGAATATAGAAGGCAAGCTTACTCCGCAGATGATATAATGAGACCAATAAAGAACTGGTTAAGATGATTCCATGGATCATAAATAGCATCTTTTAATATCTTTGCAGCATTATAACAAGCCTGCCACAATAACAGTGAAAAAAGGTCAGAGCTACCGAGTTATCACTAGCAAAGTTAGATCAATCACAGGATTAATACGTCAATAAGTCGTGATAACACAATGTAATCAAGTTCCTCTCTGTATAGTTTCATCAAGGAAAGAAGAGATAATATTGACTCTTCACCAGCCTCACAAAGAGCATATGTATCATCCAGTATGCCTGTACACAAAGTAATTTCAGCTACAATGCATATTAAAATCATTGTAAATAAAAATCAAACAAGTAAACTTTTTAATTCTGGAGTTTCAAGCAACATCACATACATGCATGTACTAGAACAACAACTTTGTGGAGTCGGGTTATTTTCTCTCTAAAGGGTCAACCGGGTAGAACTAAAAAAAGTAGCTAAAAAATTGATGATTTGTATGATGAATTTATTCAGAACACTAGACTATTACTAAAACAAGAGTTACCTATGGTGAAAAAAAACACGTACTTTCACTGAAAAAAGTAGTTAAGTCTGTCAACTATTTTTCATGATAAATTAAGTTGTTCAAGTTTATCAAAAGTATATATTTATTACCTACAACCGGTTGCATAAGTAAGATTTTGCTAAAGTGCCATTCTTTAATCTGTTTTTATTTTATCATTAGAAATAAAACTGCATATCCATGAATTTTTTTGAAAAATCCCTAACTTTCACTTTTGAAGTTGTCAAGTCCCTAACTAGATTCGCACCAGTGTAATATATACATCTGAACAAGACAAACTTTTAGGACTAAATCAATCACGAAAAACGTTGAGGGACTTGACCGGTTTCAAAGTCAAAGTGCTTGAGTTGTTTTTTGAGATAACGAATATTGTAGCTTTGCAATCATATTTGACACACTATTTGTTTATAAAAAGACAGGTTTTTTTGGTTAAAATCATTCTGATATGTTACCCAATCCACCCATTCTACCACCTAAACATGTAATTTTGAACACATGCCTACCAAATTTATCTTCTGGTGACAAGCATTTGTCTTCTATGGCTTTCATTAATCTAGCTGTGAGTACACTATCATACTTCACCCTATAGAATCCTGTGTGCCCAACATTGACTTTGACCCATGGTTTTTCAGAAAGTTTTTGATTTTTCTTGTCATTTGGCTGTGAATTTGAGCAATAAGAATGATGTAACTCTGATATATCCATTTTGCCAACTTTTGTTTCTAATAAAAATTTTTTGCAGTTACTGTAGGAGCCCACTGATAATGTTATTGGGACAATCCATTGGCCTTCACCTTGCAATCCCAATGACATAAACCGAGTCTGCAAAGTGCAAAGCTATGTTGTCGTTTAAAAAAAAAGAATTTAATATTTGGACATTGAATTATGAACTATAAAAATAAATTAACCTGCTCAAGTTGCATAGTGTAATCTTCTAGTTTAACATATATAACTGGATACCCGGTTTGCTTTGTCCATATATCCATAAGTTTGTTCACTTCAACACCAGATTCTTCAGAAAGAACGCTCCACAAATCCTCTGTTTTTGCATTTTTGTAGGCATATTTCTTCATGTAGGAACTCATTGATTTCTAGGTCCAGCAAACAATTATCAGGATCAGAAACACATAAAGGGTCTAGTAGCGCCTATAATTAAAAAAGGTAATTTGGATTTTGGAAATTAATAATAACCTGGAAAATGTCATCACCAAGATACTCCTTTAGCATACGAATAAGAGAGGATCCCTTCTGGTAGCTTATGGCATCAAAAACTTCAATCACAGAGCTAGCATTATGTACCTCCACCTGTAAAAAATACATTTGTTTACGGAACATATATTGGTGAAAAATATCAATGGATGCTAAAACCAATACATTGATGATGATGATAAAGTTACCTCAACCGGGTGTGATTGTTCCATTGAATCTAAACGGAGACCTTCAGCAGTCTCTTCAAGAAACTGTGTCCAAATTCGCCATTCGGGAAATAAGATATTTGTTGCTAAATAGCTTACCTAGATTATCATATATCAAAATATAAGATAATATTCCCAATTACCATATGCACGAGAAAAAATATGACAAAAGTATTTAAAGACCATACCCATGTTGCAAAACCCTCATTGAGCCATAGATGAGTCCACCATTCCATTGTTACTAAGTTCCCAAACCATTGATGTCCAACTTCATGCGTCACAACGATTAAAAGCTGAAATGAAAATAAGGTAACAGATGATGGTTAGATGCATTTTTTAGTCCACACTCATGGAACCAATGTCTTTACTAAGAAAATGAGTACTACACACGTCATATGTCAAACTGGTAGATCACCTTCTAATATTGACCCATCTACTTATGAATTGTCGTCCGACGCTTACTTATGATTCAAAAATCTCTAAGTTACTTATAAAAACAAAAATATCCTTTATAAGGAAAAAATGTTTTCTCAACCTGATCCGTTTTTTGGGATGTTTCTACTTTGAAAGTTCAGTACTGTAAAACTCAACTTAAGAAGTCCTGGGGCCACAACAGTGGCTTACAGAAAATAAAATAAAAAAGACAATAAGTTGAACAAGCATTCAGAAATATTTACTTACTCTTTTTGTGTTGGCTGCTGCTGAATGCAAATCATCATGGAGTAACTCAGTTTCACGAAAGGTGATCAACCCATAGTTTTCCATGGCCCCAGCAGGGAAATCAGGAACACCGACCATATCTAGCTTCGGAAGTGTGTAAGGCATCGAAAAATACCTAGCAAAAATCCATAATTTGAATAACTATGAATGATAAAAGATAAGTCAAATGACAACATAAGGAGTTAAAAAGATTCGATTTTTGTATAAGATAAAACACTCATATGTTTATATATATGAAGTTACTTACTCCGTATAAAGTTCAAGTGACTTTACTGAAATACTTAATGCTAGCTTCCCCTTCTCGCTCTTACCAACAGGACAGTATGAACGAACCCTGATTCCTGCAATTAGAAAATAAATAAATTATATAAACAAGCCAAGAAACAAAACCTGGAGTTTTTAAAGTTGTATTAAATCTCACAAATATTGGCATTACCACTAGGTGTTGTTTCTTCAACGTAATCAAACAAACCAACAACGACAGCCACCAAATAAGTTGACATGATTGGGGATTCTTCAAAGCATACGATCTTGAAATCTCCATTGATTGTTTCCTTAGAAACAGGCATATTTGATAATGCTATTAGCTCTAATGGTACATTGCCAACTGTTATCTTGAAGGTAGCCTACGTGCATTTTGAGTATCAATGTATTTAATACTAAATCTGATAAAGATTCTTTGTTCATGTAGAATTTAGCAATTATAATTGAAACATTTACGTGACAGTGTAAAATTCAAAATTTAGTAAACTTTGACTCTTTTTTAGTATATTTGTAAAGTTATTATTGTTATTCTCTCATTAATGCTATATACATTGCTATTTTGTGGGTTTCAGACAAAGTTAGAGGGTAGAATTACATGCCTTAAGTGCAGGTTCATCCCAGCATGGAAAACATCGTCGTGCATCAGCAGGTTCGAAATTAGTAATTGCCATATTTTTTCTCACTCCACCGTCAACATAAGTCCTGCCAAAAATTATCAAATAACATCATCGTTGACACCCAATAATTTATATAGATCTTCATGTAGTCGTATCAATCGTTTCAGGTCGGTGGATTTCTATTTTCAAGTTGAAGAGATGAAAACCCGAATATGAACCATGTATATAGTTTGCAGGTTGTAAATGGGATTTATTGTTGTAACTCGTAAGTGGATTGTGTTCAAGTTATGTATGGATTAAACAAGTTGGTAAACGGGTCGTAAATTACTTTGGCATGACAATATATTTTTAGATTCTAATTATAACATGTCAGCGCGAACATGATCCGTGTAATTAAACAGGCCAACCAAACACAACATGTCCATTAAGCAAGAGATAGATAATAATCGGAAACCTGATTACTTTTGTATCCTGTATTACGACTAGGGGTGTTCATCGAATCGGATAACGGATTATTCGGATCGGATAACGGATTATTCGGATCGGATTATTCGGATTTGAAAATTTCAGGACCCTATCCGAAATTCGATCCGATCCGAATAAGGAATTTTCTATTCGATCCGAATCTATCCGAATTCAATTCGGATAATATTCGAATAATCCGAATTTATCAGAATAAACCAAATAAGATTTTTTTAAAATTTTTTGTTTTTTTTGTTATTTTGCTAAATTTTTAATTTTTAATATTTTTTAAGTTGGAAATCACAATAAAAAATATAAAACTTAAAAAAATAAACTGTACGCAAATTCAAAATTAAAATATAATAGGTAATTGTATGAAACACGAAGATTAGAATCTCTGATTTAAAACAACGCTCGATTATTGCATACTTATTTAAGATTATGAATAAAATATGTAAATATTCATGTGTATTGAGTTGAAAACATAATAGATAGTTGAATAATGAGTTTTGGGCTAGAAATATACTTGAAGTCTTATTCGGATTATTCGGATATCCAAATAATCCGAATAACCCAAATAAAAAAATTATAATATCTGAAATCCGATCTGAAATCCGAATAAGGAATTCGGATTCGGATGAGATCCGATCCGAATATCCGAATAAGGATTCGGATCGATTTATTCGGATTCGGATACGGATCAGATTTCAGATAGTTTCGGATATCGGATTTTTTGAACACCCCTAATTACGACACCCTTTACGATAGATATTAGAAAAGTCAATGGTACTCTAAGTAAAAAAAGAACTTAGAATACCCTTTATAAAAACCCTTCATATGTTCGTTAAGTACTCCAGTAAAATTAATCTCCAAAACACCATCTCCCACACTGAGAGTTTCATTAAAAACCAGCACAAGCATCTCCATATCGTTTTCCACCACCACTTCACTGGGAACCACCACCTGTATTTTTCACAAACACCTGGTGAGCATTCCCAATTACAACATAAAATCCAAAAAAATTAACTAAATGATTACATGATTATTTGAGTCTCTGAAAAAAGGTTCATGAATCACGAGATCTACTGAATTCAAGATGAGGACCCTGGTGGATTCCAAGATAGATACATCAACAGTTACAGAGCCAGAGAAGTTGCACAGTTGGAGGTTGGGTTCGAGAGTTAGGGCGTAACGATGGGGGATTGCGAATTTTGGAAGCCTGTGATGGGCTTTGAAGCGATCGAGCATGTGTTCTTCGTTGTGGTTCATGGTGTTGGTTGTATGATAAGTTCAGTTGCTCAGTGGACTAGTGAAGTTGTATTGATAAAAAGAGGATAATTGGTTGAATATTGTAAGGCAGATAAGAGAGACATGGTTTCTTCAATCAAGTCTTCTACCTTTCAAAAAAAATATAAGAGAGACATGGTTTCGTGTTTGATGGGGGAGCTGATAAGTGACTTGTTTTGGATTATCAAAAGATGTTGACGATTGCATCAAATAGCTTTGTGACACTTTTGAGGTTTCCAAAAAATGTGGGTCCTTTGTGTGATGTAACATTAAAACAATTGATATACCAGTAAGCTAGTTTGCTAAGGGTAGTTACAAGTCAAACTTGCATCATTCGATTATATCTATAGGTTAAACAGTTAATATTTATCCGTCGGTGTTAAAATATATTTTATGTCAAAACATAAGTAAAATATATAGTTAATATATATTTGCGGCGTGATAAAATATATTTTACAATCGGTTCGATTCGTTTTTAAATAAAACTTATGTCAAAATGTAGTGCAATTTGAATTTGGGACGTTTGAATGAAAATGTATTGAATTTAACCCGACTTATTTTTGCAAATAAAATTTATGTCGGATCGATCTAGTGATATACGGGACAAACATCGAAAGTCTCATGTCGAAACATGAATAACTCAAAACGATAAAGTATAGAGTACAATAGGGACGTCCAAATAGCTCGTTCGCTTGAAAAAAGCTCAAAAAAACGTGCTCGAAATGACTCGGTTTTAAACTAAACCGAATCGAACCAAGCCGACTGGTTATGAAAACGAGCTAAACCCGGATGGATTCGTAACGAGCCGAGCCGACTTGGTTTAGCTTGCTTGTTAGCTTGCTTGTTAGCTTGCCTCAGTATGCTCGGATTATTTTACTTGTAATATATACATGTTTATGTATACAACATATATCATTGCATGATATATTTTTTAACTAATTTCTATGTCAAAATATTGTAATATAATGTTTGTTTTTTTATCGTTTCATGTGATGTTTTTATATTTTTATATATTAGAATAAATTATTCAAACATACTTTTAATTTATTTACTAAAATCATACAACTGATTGTATGTGATGTTATAGTTTTTACTCGTTTGATTTAGATAATCATATATTTATTTTGTATTTTGTTGAAGTTGAACTTAGTTTCTTTAAACCAATCATATTTTTGTGAAACTTGGTATAAAACGGTAACAAGTTATGTAGTATTTTAATATTAATTTGCATTTGATTTTGTGTTTACAAAATTAAAATAAGCCAAAACAAACCGAGCCAAGCATGAGCCCATATTTCCGTCTCGGTTTTGAAACAGAACCAAACTAAGCTGGCTTGGTTTAAATTTGAGCGGAGTTCGATCCTACACTAGCTCAACTCGGTTCGGCTCGTAAGCAGCCCTAGAGTACAACCATCTGGTATCCTTTTTGTAGGTTCTTTGGATACGAAAGCCAAATATTGTTATATAATATAACTATGCTAAAGTCACGTGTAACACACGGGTTCAATAAAAAAATATTATTGTTGTTTAAAAAGGTGCGTAAGCTATAATTTTTTGATAATATTTTGTATATCGACTTTTACATATAATTTTTAACATTAGTTGTATCTATTATTAGTATGTTTTCTCTGTTAATATTTATACATCTAAAAGTTTATAATATGAAATGAAATAAATTTATAAATAAGAACTTTAACTAATAAACAAATTAAATTGAACATAATATTTCAAATTTATAAACATCCAAAAATTTATTTATATACAACATTTGGTGTATTGTTGGTTATTTTTCCATGATTATCTAATATTAATAATTTTAACATCAATCTACTTTTAACTCGAGATAATACAACATATAGTTGATTATCATCCATGTTTAAAAACAAACTAACTTTGAATTTTGATTATCATTGACTCTTGTTTTATTGTCATTGCATAACACACTGATTATAACAAATGTCTTATTTGAAATTTAAAAGAAATTATTTTGTCTAAATGTTTCAAAGCCAACCGTGAAATAAAAATGTGATTTTTAATATTACTTTCAGATACATCAAAACAATTTGTACATAACAAACGAACTCCTGTCAAACATAATATAATAATACGACAACATACATAAAAAATAATAAAAAGATTAAAAAGTAAAAGTATGAAGTAGCTCTTTGTAAATTGATTGTTGAAGTAGATTACCTTTAAAAAATTAAAGTAAAATAATATTAATCTACAAACACAATTGTAGATAATGATAGGTTAAATCATAATAATAGATGATGAAAGTTTAAATATAACAAAAATAAATACCTTCTGTTGAATAAAACTTGATAAAACCGAAGCCAAAATGAGAACGTAAAATGAAGTCTCTCGAATGCGATATCATCAGACTTTATAAAGACAAATCGCGATGGTCATAAACCTAGGATGGTTAAGAATTATTTTAGAATCGAGTATGATTTCATTTACAAAAAAGATACATACGAATTCCTTCAAACTGGAAAGGAGTCGATTAAAAATTCCGTAACTTTTGTCAAAATTTGAATACAAATCAAGCATTTAATGGAAAAACACAATCATGGAACCAATATCATAGATAAAGAAAATTATAAATGACTTGTACGGTTTTTATTGATGAATTATTTTAAAAAAGAAAAAATATCGGATATGATTTAATTTCCAAAAAAAATATGCTTTAATCTAGGGTTAAATTTCTAAATTTTTCTTAAATATATATTATTTGTAAGTTAACTTTTAGTCAAATGAACCATAGAATAACATTAAGAACAAATACATATTTAGACGTAAAATAAAAAAATAAAAGTTTAAAAAATGTCATGTGATACTAAAATTATTGTTTAATTAATAAGTATAGATATCTTACTAACACATAAAAAATTATAGTTTTTGAAAATTAGTTTAGGTATGATGTGTATTTCATTGGTTTTTAAATAAAAAAAATATGAAAGGTAAACTCTAAGATATTTATGGATCTCAAATACTATTTCTAATCAATTTATATCCAGCTTGAAATCCATCTTTTCTTACAATTAAATCGTAAAAGAAAATTGCATAAATAGTCTCTGTGATTTGATAAAATTACACATTTAATCTCCCATACTTTGAAAAATCAAAGCTAGCCCAAAAAATTGTGTAATAATTCAAAGTTTATTCCTTAATTTTTTTTAAAATTATAAAGTTAGTCCAAACGTATATATGAACATTGCACTTTTGTAATATTATACTATTTTTAGTAAACCGTGTATTACACTGATTAAATAATAAAATATTAAATACAATAAAAATTATTAATTACGTACTAGTAATAAATATAAGTAATAAAACAATAATATGAAATTTTTAAAAAATTCAAAGATAAAGTATTTTTTTGTTTCAAAATAAAGTTTTAAAATTTTTATAATTATTTTTACTATAACTTC
>BJCM01152276.1:0-31678 GCA_018326385.1 Flaveria bidentis | reverse complement strand
AAAAAATACTTTAAAAACTAATTCTAAATATTATGTAAAAATAGTTTGATTTTTTAGAATCTTTGTATAAAAAAATATTTTTGTAGAAATATCATTAATATAAAAATCTATTTTTTAATTTATTAAAGAACTAATTATAATACAAAAGTGAATACATGATATTAATATGAAAATATCTTTTTTTAATTTATTGATTACAATGAATATGAAGCTGACACGTGACATCTTTATTTACCTTTTTATTAGAGTAGAAAGATAAACTTATTGTATGTTATTTTATCATAGCGTATTATAATTCTGAGAACAAACAATGTTATTTCGCTAATATGTTTTTCAAAACTTATTGTATACATGATAACAATGACGAGCAAAAAACACAATGAAAAATTTATTATTGTGTTTGACATTTTATATTATTTTTATGTTATGCTACCCATCAATTCATCATTGTGTGTCATATGGTAAAATTACATAACAATGTTATTCCATCATTATAATTTTTTAGATTTTAAGATTTCATAAAAACACAATAACTTATAAAAAACATAATAAACTTAAAAAAGCACACAATAATAAGGAAATTTAATTAAAGATAAAACTATTTGTTTTCATAATGTAATTTTTCTTTTTATGGAAAAAATAATACCGTATATAATAATTACGAGTGTTTATAAAAACTTAGGGACGTTTGGTTGGAAGGAATGAAATGGAATGGACTGGAATGAATTTGAGAAATTAGTAGAATTTTCAAGTAAAATTATGTTTGAGTGAGTAATAAAATATAAAATCAATGAAATGTTTCACATTAAATTTCCTTAGTTGTAGGATTTCAAAATCTCTCTCTAGGTGAAAAGATTATTGTAGAGATTAATGAAGAGGTTGATGCAATCTATACATCCAAAAGTCTCTCCTGCATGTTGCACAAGTACTACGAAGAAGAATGCTTAGGAAGTTTCACACATGCAACAGAAATATTCCAAGTGTGAAATATTCCGAAGCCAAGACCAATATCTTCCGAAGCCAAATATGAAGCCTTCCGAAGCCTCAGAGACAAAGTCTTCCGAAGCTTCAACTCATGAAGACAGATTTCTTCCGAAGACTTTTGACACATGCTTTATCTGATGTACTTTTCCATAAAGCTGGACGCCTTTCCGTTGCATCTCTGTAAGGTCACCAACTTACATGAGTTTGTGAAAAGGTCCATGCTTTTGGTAATTGTACATTGAGGTCTTAAGTTTGTAACTTTATACTTCATGTACTTTATCATTTTTAATAGATAAGGATGTGAGCTATGGCATGTCATAGTCATAAGTCAAAAGACAATCTGCCTTTTGACTCTACAATTGAATTTGTTTGTGTCTAGTCAATTGTATCCAGCTAGTTTTCAAAGTATAGTCGGTTGTAGGATGTAGTATAAGTATCTCATATTCTTGTATCTTTTTATTATGCTTTGTAACACTTGTAATAGAACATAGAGAAAGCAATATACTGCATTTTTGAAAACCATATACTTGTGTTCTGTCTCTTACATTACTTGTGTTCTTTGTGTCTTACCTTGGTTAATCAAGTTTACTGTTTGATTAAGTTTAGTTAATATCCTCTTTGTGTAGTTGTATTGTAATCAACCCCCTTCAACGATTCTGTATTTGGTATCAGAGCTTTCCAGGCTCTTGATATAAGATCTCACCATCTTAAGATCCCTCACACACACAAATACTAAACTTTTTAAATGGAAACCATTTCCAAGACTAATATGGAAACTAGAACCATGAACAAGTCCCCATTGATCACTCTTGATGAGTTTGATACCTGGTGTTTGAGAATGGAAGGTTTCATCAGGTATCTTGCTTCAAGAATGTGAGAGTCTATTAAAAATAGACCTTTCACACCCAACACCCCTTCTACTACTGGTGCTGGTATGATCCCAAAAGTTATGATAACTACTCTGATGAAGATAGGAAGAGAGTAGAGATTGACGAAAAAGCCATGACAGCTCTTCAAACTGTCCTTCCAAACTCTGTGTACAAAGATTTTCATGAAGTGTAAAACAGCCAAGCAGTTATGGGATGCACTGAAACTGATGTTTGAGTGTTCATATGAAGCAAGGAGAACAAGAAGGATCTCATTAAACAGCAGTTTGAAAATTTCACCTTCAAAACAGATGAAACAGGTGAAAACTTCATCTTCAAAACTTCACCACTCAAACATAATTTTTGTTTAAAAATTATACTAATTTCTCAATTAAATTTCATTCCGTTCAATTTATTTCAACAAAACACCCTTAATAAATATATATATATATATTACAAACATGACTTAAAAGTCCAAATACATGGGCCGAACGTTAAGTGAAACCGCGTAGACCCGGCCCATCTGATATTTTTTTGCGTTCGCTGTTAACTTACGCCGTAGGCACAGAAATGTATTTAACCTGCGTTTAGTCTTAAACCCTAAACCCTTAACCTAGCCCCAGGAAAGAAGCCAGCAAGAAGTCAAGACATTCCTAAACCCTACCTTCATCACCGGCTTTGATTGCAAACGTATTCTGTTTTATCGCTGCTTTGATTCTCGCGGTATTCGATCGCAACCCTTTTGCTCTCATAATCACTTCTGCAATTCAGGTCAGTTTTTCATTATCATTCCGCTTTGGCGGTACTTAATCAACCACCGTTACTCCGACATTCGATTCTACAATACAGGTCTGTTTTTTATCATTTAACTAAGATTTTGGTTGTTATTACATGCTTAATCTGTATGATGCGTTACAATTGAAAAAAAGAGACTGCACGTTTTTCTTTGAAATTTGAACTTTAAGTTACAGGAGAAAGTTTGAGTTCGAATTGGACGTAGGCAGAAGTGTAATGGCGATTGATGGGAGTTTTTGTATTGAACATGAACTTGAAAGGTTTCTTCTTCGGTGTCCCAAGCTTGCAGCTGTTCCCCAGTTAGATAAATTAGTCAAAAAGGTATTAATCATCGAGGATAATAACAGACAAAATCCTGTTTATCTGTGCACTTTGGTGATCAATATTATGACTTCAAACTTTGGTTTATGGATCCTTTATGGTTTGGAGGGAATTGATATGATGTGGAGTGTTAACTCTGTTTTATGTATACCTATATTCAGGGGAAGAATTTAACGGAGGAAGAACTGATAGATGGAATTGCAGAATTACTTTTACATCCCCGTTATACAATCCCACTAGTGGGATGCTTTCGTCCGATAGTGCGAAAAATTGTTGACCGGGCGGTTGCTTTGCTACGTTTGGTGCCTGATCTTACTTCCAATTCCAATGATTCAATGCTTGAATTCGAAGAAGGAAGGTTATTTAATGAGGCTGAAAGTTCTGATTGTGAAGAGGTTCTTTCTATTATTAATTTACACGTCAAACATGAGAGAGGTCTGAGACTTCACGAGCTTTCTTGTTTAGCATTTTCAAGAACACTTGATATGGTACCCTATCTATCCGGGTAAGCCTATATTGTATGTGCATGTGCATTATATATGTGTATGGGATGTTTTCACGTATCTTATACTAATCATATTTGCTGTTTGGTTTTTACTTTTTGGGTTGCCTTATATACCACTTTCTTCCCTTTGGGATTTTGCTAGTTATTTCACAATCACCTCATCATTCTTTTCTGGAAAGTCCATTTAGGCCTTTGCCTTTTTCTATGTATGTACATAACTCCATGGTCATGCATATCGTTTTTTGACACCTTTACTTCAACTTAAATCATCTACTATTTTAGATAATAGTAGCTAGATAAAAACGGCAAGCTTTATGGTTATATATATAACTTCTTATCTGCCTAGTGACCTAGTCACAGATTCACCTTCTCTTATTTGTTTGGATGAAATTAATTTGTGCACTGGGATGTTTTTCTACTAGTTTATTTAACAATAGAAGGATTGGGTTATTTCATTCAGGTCTTTAAGGGATTACTTCAAATTTGCGCCACCACCATTTAAAAGGATTATGGGGAGGGAATCTACGTACCAGATATTAGTGCAGGTATATGTAGATCATAGTTTATATCCTTTCATTCTATGAAATTATGAAAGTAGTATTTATTTTTATGGAACGTTATTGAGGTGTTGAGAACTTGAGATTGGTTTTCTGTTCATTGTGCACATTTTTTTATCTAGTTGTGCTTCTGTTCTGTATCAGGAAGGAGTACATCTACTCGATGCTATGCGAGTAGCATATCGTCTTCTATTAGCAGAACCTGACTTTTTTTCTAGGCTATGGGACTGGTCCTGTTTTTTAGACCTTGTACATGAGACCACGAAAACTGATGTAGAAAATGTTGAGCTTTTGATGGACATAAGATGGTGCATGGTCCAAATATTAACAGTGGTTTTGAAGATGAGTGACAAATTTACCCGAAAAGGAAAAATTGGCATGACAACTTCTGACTTTGGATTTGATGAGGAAGAAGCATTTGCATGTTTAATGCGGTAAGTTATTTTCAAGGGTGATAGCGATCACTTACAAATTTTCCACTTATCATATTAGTTTTATAATTAGTTGATGTTTTTACTGGTGATCCATTGTTCTCCATTTATAGATGGAAGGAGTTTCTACAGGATGTATCTTTGGAGAAAGCTGCCTGGTATTTTGAACCCTTTAGGGAAAGCAGACCATGTTCTTCGGAAGAAGACATAAATTTGGGCCTTAAGCCACCAAGTTGGAGCAACACGGAGACATCATGGTACAGCTATAAGTAATTTAAAGTCAATATGGTGGATCTTTTTAAATGACCACTGATGCTGTTTCTAGTCACTTTCCATGAACACTGATGCTGTTTCTAGTCACTTTCTAGGCTAGTGAATTTCTTTTAATGTTTTATTAGGGATATGCGTGAAAGTGGAAGGCCCTTTGTGTTAACATTTTTATAAATGTCTGATATTGTGATATGTATCTTTCATGAATATTGATGCTGTTTCTTGTCACATTTAGGCTATTGAAGTTCTTTTAATGTTATATTAGGGATATGATAAAAGTGGAAGGCCCTTTGTGTTAACATCTTTTTAAATGTCTGATATCGTGATCTGTACCTTCCATGAATACTGCTGCTGTTTTTAGTCAAATTTAAGGCATTGAAGTTCATTTAATGTTATATTAGGGATATGCGTAAAAGTGGAAGGCCCTTTGTGTTAACATCTGCTGTGAAGAAAAGTTTTGAGATGGTAGAGTTGGCAGTGAGTCAGAGGTGGCCTGTTCTTCTTTGTGGTCCACCAGGAGCTGGCAAAACTGCTCTTATTAGCAGGTTAGCCCGTGGTCAAGGGAGTCAAGGTATGGTTTCGTCTGATTTTAACGGGCATAAAAATACTTATTGCTTATTCTGTCCTATTTTATCTATTTGAACTCTTAACACAAACAAGCATTGTTGGCATTATTGTCTATCTTCTCTATCATAACAGGGAATTATTTTGCTTTGTTTTGAACTTCTTTGGTTCTTCAAAATACTGTATACATGCTTTTTTCGTATGTGCTTGAAAATCTTAATAAGTTTTCAATAAAAGGTTTAGAACTGCCTATTCCTCTCGCATCTTGTATTTTTGTTTTTATTTGTGATTTATTTCTTCTTCCAGTTCTATCTATTCATATGGATGAGCAAATTGATGGAAAAACACTAATAGGGAGTTATGTATGTGCCGAACAGCCGGGTGAATTTAGGTGGCAGCCTGGTTCCCTTACTCAGGTTGGTTATCCTTCTGATGTTTCTAATTTGTCTTTTTAGCGGTCAAAATCTCGAGTCTTGGATCATGTTTATTCGCTATCCACAGGCTATCCTTAATGGACTCTGGGTTGTCTTTGAGGACATTGATAGAGCTCCTGCTGATGTACAATCTATTTTGTTACCTTTGCTAGAGGGTTCAAGCTCCTTCTTAACTGGCCACGGAGAGGTGCTATTTCAAGTTGTAACATTTTGGATTTTATTCACATCTTTTTAATCTGTAGATAAACCCTTAAAATAGGCATTTTTTGGTTCTATTATATCAAGTATGCCTGATTTAGTCATTTACATTTGAGACTCTTTATTAGATACATTTTGAATCATTATATACTGTTATCAGGCAATTAGGGTTAGTGAAAGCTTTCGGCTATTTTCTACAGTATCAAGCTCAAGGTTAGATGCTATCACTGCGACAACAGGTGTGTAATCACATGTTTATAGAATTAATAGTATCATGTAGAATTTTTGAGTGCGTAAATACTATCAAAATCTTTAGTCTTGTGACATTGTTTTTATTATTTTTATTTTCTTTTTGATATGTAGCTAGGAACTCCCTTGGTGCATTATGGAGGAGAGTAGTGGTGGGTTCCCCAAGTAGTGTTGACTTGCTAAGTATTGTGAAGGCCTGGTACCCAGGTTTGGAACCTCTATGTGGAAGACTTATAGGTACCCTTGAGAATAAATGTACTTAGGGATATTTTATTTAATCCTTGTTAGCATAGAACAGCAAATATAATATCATTTTTTGTATTCCTGCAGAAACCTTTGAGAAGGTCAACCAGCTAGCAGGCTATCAACTTGGCACCTCTATTACCTTTTCATCTGATGGCAGGTTTTCATTGAGGTACTAATCGAGCCATGTTATAGATTACTAGAGTTGACAATTCGGACTCATTTGCTTATGGAAATTTGTTGAAAGTCACCTGAACTGTATTATTAGTGTATATGACGTTCTAATTGTTTGCTTCAAAGATTTAATTTGTTCTTTGTTAATTTTATTTTATATGACACACTAATCGTTTCTGGGTCACACAACCTGCTGTGACTTTTATCGAAAGTTCCTGTTTTGATCTACACTTCTAACCCAATCCACCCTTTTGTCATCTTTGTATGTTACTATTCATGTGATTAGTTTAGTTTGTGCACCTATATTCAGTTGTTTTTGTATTCGCAGGGATCTTTTAAAGTGGTGCAAGAGAATTGTTGGTCTGGGTTATCAATTTGCCGGGGGTAATCTGTCAGTTTATGCGGCTAAGTGCATCTATCAAGAGGTTTTGATACTGATATTTCTCTTCTTTTCCTTCTTCTCTGTTGGTTATATTTATAAAAGTCATGGATTGTTAATAAGAACGTGTTTGCAGGCTGTGGATGTTTTTGCAACCTCTTCAAGTTCAGTGGAAATGCGGTTAAGAATTATGAGAGAGTTATCAGAGATTTGGGGAATACCGATTTCAAGTGCCAATACATTATTTCCTGTTGATAAACCTCTTGTTCAGGTTTCTATTTTAATGATGAAATATATTTCTTCGTCTGAATGTGTAACTACGGTTTCCTTAGCATTTATGTTTTTTATTCAGGACTTGCGGTCTGATGTGCATATTGGACGTGTAGCTCTTCAGAGAATAGGAAAACACGTGGGTTACTATTACATGTGATTTATTGTTAGATATTTTCAAATAGTGTTTTATGTTTCCTTTTTTAATATATCCAATGTTCTTTTAGAATTTGCCTCTTGTGAAGTCATTCGTTGAGATTCGTACTTCAATTCATATCTTGGAAAGGATTGCTGGATCTGTTAAGTATAACGAGCCTGTTCTTTTGGTTGGTGAAACTGGTACCGGAAAGACAACAATAGTACAGAATCTGGCTGCAAGAATCGGTCAGAAACTTACAGTTTTGGTATGTATTAGAACAAAAGGTGGGGTAAATGGTAGTCAAAATGGACGGGCCGGGACAACATTTGTAATTATTGGGTCAAGCTTCATTTTTATTAGTTTGTATTTTTGGATGTTTTTTATTTAGAATGCATAATTTTTTTTACTACTGTATTGGTAAATCCTAGTCTATATGTTCATATATAATACAGCCATCTAGGAGGTTTTAAGCGTTTGAAAACACTTCGAGTGACTTTCTTCCAGCTTGGCCTGCTGTTTAGTTCTCTTTGTTTGACGCAAATGAGATTAAAAGCAACCAATATCAACTCATTTTAGGAAAATGGGTCAAAGTTTCAGCCTGATAGAAGTAGTATGATAATAGAAAGAACAGTTCTGTCCACAGTATGATATAGTTTTTTAATATTGTGTTGCAGAACTTGAGCCAGCAAAGTGATGTTGCAGATCTGTTGGGAGGTTTTAAACCTATGAATGCTCAATTTTTATGCCTTCCTCTTTATAAGGATTTTGAAACTTTATTTAGCAGTACATTCTCTTCAAAGGTATGACCTGTTTTGATATTTTTGTACTTTCGTTTCTATGTTTGGATTATTATAAAACGTCTTTTTTAAATTAAACGCAGGATAATGAGAAATTTCTTGCCATCTTAAGAAAATTCATTAGTGACAGAAGTTGGAGCAGGTTACTTAATGGTCTTCGAAAGGGTGTCCGTAAAGTGGTTGAAATTGAAAAAAGAACACCAGGAGGAAAAAGAAAACGACCTTTAAGTGAAGAATTAATAAAAAAATGGGACAATTTTTCATTAAGACTTGATGCGGCTCAATCTCAAATCAGTTCTTCAGATGGGATGGTATTTTCATTTGTGGAGGGAGTTTTTATAACAGCTTTGAAGAAAGGTGAATGGATATTACTGGATGAGGTTAATTTAGCACCCCCTGAAACTCTGCAAAGAGTCATTGGTGTTCTTGAAGATGAAAGTGGATCCCTTTGTTTAGCAGAAAGAGGAGACGTGGATTATATATCTAGAAACCCTAATTTTCGGGTTTTTGCTTGTATGAATCCTGCAACTGATGCTGGTAAACGAGATCTTCCATTGTCGTTGAGAAGCCGATTTACAGAGTATTTTATGGATGATATATTGGAAGACGAAGATTTGGTTCTTTTTATTAATGAATTTCTGGGACCAGAGAATTCAGTTAAAGACCTAACCATTAAAGTCTTGAATTTTTACAAAATTGCAAAGAAGGAATCTGAAGAGAGGCTTCAGGATGGGGCCAATCAAAAGCCTCAGTACAGTTTAAGGTCACTTTATCGTGCCCTAGAGTATACAAAGAAGGCAAGAAATAAATTTGATTTTACAAAAGCTATTTATGATGGGTTTTCAATGTTTTTTCTTACTATGTTAGATCCTACTAGTGCCAAGCTAATGAACACATTAATTGTGAAATACCTATTGGATGGAAAATTTGCCCCACATGTTTCGTTTGATAAGTACATTAAAGTCCCTAATAACTTCAAATCTAATGATTTTGTTGAAAACTATCAATTGACTGATAGTGTTAAGGGGCAGCTTAGTAATTTGGGACGGGCTATATTTATAGGAAAATATCCGGTTCTGTTACAGGGGCCTACATCTAGTGGAAAGACTAGTCTTGTTCAGTATCTTGCAGCAATAACCGACCATGAATTTGTACGAATTAATAATCATGAACACACTGATTTACAAGAATATTTGGGTTCTTACATAACTGATGCTACTGGAAAACTTGTTTTTCAAGAAGGGGTGTTGGTTAAAGCAGTTAGACATGGGTATTGGATTGTTCTTGATGAGCTCAATTTGGCTCCATCTGATGTCTTGGAAGCATTGAATAGGTTGCTTGATGATAATCGTGAACTTTATGTTCCTGAATTATGTGAAACGATTCATGCACATAAAGATTTTATGCTGTTTGCTACTCAAAATCCGCCAACTTTTTATGGAGGACGAAAGATGCTTTCTAGAGCCTTCCGTAACCGGTTTGTTGAGATCCATGTCGATGAAATTCCACAAAATGAACTGATTACAATTTTGGAGAAACGTTGTAAAATTGCTCCTACATATGCGAAGAAAATGATTGATGTCATGAAAGATTTGCAGCTACATAGACAGAGTAGTAAAGTTTTTGCTGGGAAACATGGGTTTATTACTCCTCGTGATTTGTTTCGGTGGGCTGATAGGTATAGGATGTTTGGGAAATCATATGAAGATTTAGGACGTGATGGATATTATCTGTTGGCTGAAAGATTGCGTGATGAGAAAGAGAAGAAAGTTGTTCTAGAAGTTTTGGAGAAGCATCTTCGAATTAAACTTTCTAGGAGTTTTATGTACAAAGAGGTAATATCTCATAATATGCTGTCTAGCTTCGGTATCTATGTGGATGCCACACATGTTAGTTTTTATCATTAAGACCACCTGTATGCTGTATGCGGTTTTGTTTACGATACCAAATTCGGCTAATGCCCGATGATGAAAAATGCTATTGGAAGTGTTGCGAAGAGAAAAAAAATCCCTCACATCAATTTATCATAATATAATGATTTGATGTAAAAAACTTGGGTGTTTGTAGGTTTACTTTATTTTGACATGCTCTTTGTTGGATTTGGTGTTGACGAAACTAGATATATACTTGGGTGGCCTAGCAGTTTCACTATATGAGTGGCCTTAATGAAAAATATTGAATACTTTGGTGGGTTCCACATACATTATCTCTTCTCATAATTTATCGTACTGACTTTTTGATTGTGGAACTTAGGGAAATGTAGATGGGCATGCAGCTTTAAAGTTGCAAAAATCTTTGGTTGCTTCTGGGGATCTTGGAAGGCAAGTTTTTTATTTTATTTATTATATCTTTATGTTTTAATTTCATTTATTTCTTCTAACAATCTTTTCTTTGTGGTGCAGGATGGTTTGGACCGAGAGTCTGTGGCGGTTATACTTTCTTGTTGAGCGGTGTTATAGGTTACGTGAACCCGTGCTTCTGGTTGGAGAAACCGGTGGTGGTAAGACTACAGTATGCCAGTTGCTGAGTATTGCCTTGGGGTCCAAGTTACACATCTTGAATTGCCATCAATACACAGAAACTTCTGATTTTCTTGGGGTTCGTCTGTACCGTCTCAAGTTCTCTTTATTGTTGGATTAATACATTTACATAATAACCAATCATCAGTTACACATTCAATATTTGGCTTATGAGTTTGTGGTCACAAATTTAACTTATTAGCTGTAAATCACCAAAAATTTGCTCCAGCTTAGGTCTTGGCTTCTAATCCGTCTAAAGCCTGGTTCGTTGAAAGCTGAATCTGATTTTTCGTTTATATGTTAGTATTTTTTGAAATTTGGTAAGACCTGATAAATTAATAGTGACATTGATACGTGCAAATATTCTACAGATTTGTATTTGCTCTAGAAACGGTGACACTTCCATTTGTAAACATGATATGAAGAGAGGAAAACTCTCTCAACAAAAGTATTTAATAAATAATAATGGCAAGATGCAATAAAGTGAAGATTAAAATTCTAATAGTATAAAATGCAAAGATAAGTTATTTGTATTGTAGTTCCTTATATATCAAATCATATTATATTTATATTTATTTATTTTTTATTATACAATAGGGATTCTATCCTGTTCGAGAAAGATCAGAGTTAGCTTCAAATTTTAAAATTTTGTGTGAGCAATTGCTGCAGTCAAAACCTTTGAAGCACTTCCTTCATGACACTGTAAGTTTTTTTTCCTTCAATTTCTTTGTTACAATGTCTCTGTAATGTATTTATGGTCCTTAACATTACACCTATATTATATCAGAAAATTTCGTTCGACATTAATGAAGCTTCAAGTACGCTTGATCAAGTGAATACAATGATAAAATGTTACAGAGACGGTCAAGTTCTTCATGCTGATGTCACGCCTGATGAAATTGGTTATATTGAAGAAACTACACAACAACTTTCTATCCTTCATAAAAAATGGCGCACAATCTTTACTTGGGAAGATGGTCCTCTTGTTCAAGCAATGAAAAATGGTGACCTGTTTCTTGTGGATGAAATTTCGTTAGCTGATGATAGTGTTCTTGAAAGATTGAATAGTGTCTTGGAGCCTGAGAGGAAATTGGTTGGTTTTTTAATTTATTTTTTGTTAGAAACTTGTTTATTCTATTTTCTTATTCAACCTCTATATATGGTGAGTTAAAGTTTATATTCTTCAACAGTCATTGGCAGAAAAAGGGGGTTCTGATCTTGAAAATATAACAGCACATGAGAAGTTTTTCATTCTTGCTACTATGAATCCTGGTGGTGATTATGGTAAAAAGGAATTATCTCCTGCACTTCGCAATCGTTTTACAGAAATATGGGTACCCCCTGTGAGTGAGCTGAATGAGCTCAAATTTATAGCACTAGAGAAGTATGTGATGAGTTTATTTTATCTCCAGAAGATTTTTAAAGTAACTAATGTAGAATTTACTTCCCTAATATATGTTTCATTTTGCAGGATCTTAAATCCTGAACTCTCTTTTATGGCCGATGTAATGATAAATTTTTGGGAGGTACGATTTATTTTACATTAAGCCGTTTTTTCTCTTTGATTGTTGTAACTTTATAATTAGTTTATGACTATGAATTTGGCTGTTTGTAGTGGTTCAATCGGTTACAAACCGGAAGAGTGCTTACAATCAGAGATCTTTTGTCTTGGATAGATTTTATCAATGTGACTGAGAAGAGTTTGCTTCCAGGGGTTGCATTATTGCATGGTGCTTTTCTTGTCTTGCTTGATGGACTAAGCTTAGGTATAATCTCAAGTCATAATCTTAACACCTAGTAACAAATATATATTCATACTTGATTTTATGTTTCTGGGCGCTACTATCAATATCTTAATATTAGTTTTTGTTTTTAATCAGGCATTGGAATTTCAAAAAATGAGGCTAAAGTTTTGAAGGAAAGGTGCTTGTCATTTCTCATGGAGCAATTAAAGGTAATGTTCAAAGTATTTAGGCTTGTTAGACTATGTCAGTTATGTAGTTAGCATCTTTTTAATATTGTGTAGGGTACTAAAGTGAAATTGGTTTATCTATATATATGGATGTAATCTCTGATTAAATCAATATAAAAAAACCTATTCAATTTAAGTTTTGATTTGGTATCAGAGCTAAATCAAATCCAAATTAAATTCTCGGCTCCATCTTCCTCTCTAACCCAAATTCAGCCGAACTAATCTTCGACATCAACCCTACATCCAAATCTCTACCGATTGGAAATTTTCTCTTCTCTAACCTGTTTCTTTTGATTGTTATCATGGCTGCAATCAAAACCTTCTCAAACCAAGAGAAAACCGCTCATAACTCTTACAATTTTGCCTTCACCCTCAAACCTACAAACTATGGCTACTGGCGTTCTATAATTGAATCTTTTCTCACCTTCCATAATCTTTTTGGTTATGTTGATGGAACAGTTTCGTGCCTAGAACCGAAAGTCACCAATGAGTCTGTCACAACTAATAATCCAAGTTATAATCCACTTATTATCTCCATAGCATTTGAAGAATCTTACCAACATGTTCAAGGCAAAACATCTCGTGAGGTATGGCTATCTCTTGAACAAGCTTATGCGCATGTTACCTTTGCTCACGAGTTTACTCTCAAAAGTCAACTTCTTAGAATCACCATGAAGGGCGATGAAAAACCGGCTGATTACCTTAGCAGGGCGCAAGAATATACGACTGTTCTAGCCAATATTGGAGAACCGATGAAAGATAAGGATCTAGTGATGTTAATTCTTGCAGGACTTCGTGAGGAATACGATGGTCTTAAGGCAGATTTATTGGCTCGGTCACCTCCTGTCAACTCTTGTCACCTTTCATGAATTACAAACTCTCCCCAAGCCTTTCTGGCCACTGTTGCTTCACCACCACAACCCCTCATGGTTGCTGCCTACTCTGCGCTGTAGCCTAACATTAATCAGTTTCAACAACAGTTTCAAAATCTTCAACTTATGGCTTCTCATTTGGGCTTTCAACTGAACCTCGTTTCCTCACTAAGACCCCAAGCCTACTATGGTTCTCGGTCTTCTAACAACAATGGGGCCGCAGTTCTTGTAATTACTCACGAGGCAACTCACGCGGTCCACCTAATCCTCGCCCTCGCGACAACAGTGGCACACGTCAATTTTCATGGGCTTCAACTCAAACTACTGTTTATGGTCATTGTAATCGATACACGATAGCTCATCTCCTTTCCCACTGCCCTGATCACTCGAACCAGCCTCGTTTCGCACCACAGGCTAACTATCCAGCATACTTTGATGCAGGCAAATATTCTAGATCCACTTTGAAGATCGACACGGGTGCTAATTGTCATGCCACTCCAGATCTATCTAGCATGGACAGTTCTGAGGCCTATCCCGGTAACGATTCTTTATTTGTTGGTAACGGTAATCCTATACCTATTGTCCACATTGGTTCATCAAAAATCTACTCCACAACCAAAACCTTTACCTTATCCAATATCCTTTATGTTCTTGAGTTAAAACAAAACCTTTTCTGTTCAAAAATTTTGTGTCGATAATAATGTTTTCTTTGAATTTCACTCCTTTTAATTTGGTGTGAAGGACGACTCTACTCGCACTATCCTCCCATCGGGCCCTAGTGAACAGGGTTTGTACTCTATTCGTCTTCCACAAAACTAGTCCTTGCCCAAGCTTGCTTTCAGCGCTGTTAAAGCTTTTTCCAATGTTTTGCGTTAACGCTTAGGACATCCTCATATTCAAGTTTTTAGTTCCATCGTTTATCATTGTTCTCTATCTGTTTCGAACAAATTATTAAATAAATTGTGTTCTTGTCAATTGGGAAAATTAGCAAAATTGTCTTTACCAGATTCTACTTTTTGTAGTGATAATATTATGTATTTTATTTGTTGTGATGTTTGTGGCCCCTCATATGCACCATCTGTTTTTGGTCATTGTTATTTTTTATTGTGTTGATCACCACACATGATATGTGGTTTTATTTGTTGATTAAAAAATCTGATGTATGTCTAGTTTTAACAAACTTTATCACCATGGTCGAACACCAATTTAACACCAAACCGAAATGTCTACAATTCGATTGGTGTGGGGA
Organism: Flaveria bidentis; assembly: GCA_018326385.1. Classification (NCBI taxonomy): domain Eukaryota; kingdom Viridiplantae; phylum Streptophyta; class Magnoliopsida; order Asterales; family Asteraceae; genus Flaveria; species Flaveria bidentis. Next base: position 16,890 of record BJCM01152276.1, on the reverse strand, counting down.
GTTTTGTCCTCTTCCCGAATTTTGTCGTAATCTTGGCATTCTTCATCGCCGTTCACGTCCTCACACTAGTGAGCAAAATGGTTTTGTTGAACTCGTCATCGTCATGTTGTGGAAACTAGGCTCACCCTTCTTGCTCATTCCAGTCTGCCATAACGTTTTTTCGGCACTTTGCCTTTGAAACTACCGTGTACTTAATCAATCGGCTCCCCTCTAGTGTCTCCTCCAATTAAATCTCTCTTTGAATATGTTTTTAAACATAAGCCTGATTATTCTTTTTTACGAGTATTTGGTTGTCAATGTTTTCCTTATCTTTGACCGTATAATCATCAAAAAATTGCTTTTCGCTCAACTCCTTGTGTTTTTCTTAGTTACAGCCCTGTTCACCATGGTCATTGGTGTTTTGATCCTTCCAATGAACGGATTTATGTTGCTAGACACGTTCGCTTCAACGAACTTGTCTTTCTTTATCAGCCTCTACCCCCTACCCACTGTCCATCATCGTCTGACCTTCCATACATCTTTATATTTCCTAATCCACCACTTGGTCGTCCACCCGAACCTACCTCATCAGTCATCGCCACCCTTTTCCGTCTCACCGCCTCTAGTGTCTAACCAGAAATTGTCTCTCTTTTCTTACCACAATTATCTCCACCCTTTTCACCACCTTATCAACCAGAAACTGTACCCTTCTTCCTCATTGGCTCCACATCACTACCACCCTTGCGGCCTCGCCCCTCTATTCTTCGTCCCTATCCTAAACAGTCTAACCGTTATAGTCCCACAACCTATACCGCCACCACATTCCCATTATTACCATTGAACCTACCAGTTTTATCGTTGCTTACAAGTCTATAGAATGGCGCCAAGCTATGGCTGATGAGTTGGCTGCTCTACATAGGAATGGCATGTGGACACTAGTGTCCCTGGTCCCTAATACTAATGTGGTTGATTGTAAATGGGTTTACATGTTAAAAACGGATGAAAATGACAAGATTAGCCGGTACAAAGAATTGACTATCATGAGACTTTCAGCCCGATCATTAAATCTGCTACTATTTGCATTGATTTATCTTTGGTCGTATCATACAAATGGTCTCTCAGGCAATTGGATATCCAGACCGCCTTTTTACATGGTAACCTTGAGGAAACCGTTTATATGCGTCAACCACTTGGTTTCATTGATCCGACCGATTATGTGTGCTTTTTGAACAAGTCTCTATATGGGCTCAAGCAAGCTCCTCGTGCCTAGTTTACAAAACTATCCACGTTTTTATGGGTCTAAAATGGATCCATCACTTTTCATTCTCTAACTCCTCTCTTGTCTATCTCCTTGTGTATGTTGACAACATCATCTTCACCGGTAACAACTCTAGTATTATATCTATGATCATTGACCGTATCAATTCTCTTTTTGCCCTTATGGATTTGGGGCAATTACACTATTTTTTAGGGTTGAAGTCGTGTTCAGCACGGTTCTGATTTGGTACTTTTGCAATGGAATTATATTTGTGACATTTTGCATTAGGTTGGTCTTGCTGATTGCAAACCTATATCTACCCCCATGAGCACCTCTCATTTGCTTCTACCAGATGACATCTCGTTACTTGATGATCCCTCTAGGTATAGGCAGACAATTGCTGCTCTTTAGTATGCTACTCTTTCTCTCCTGATATCGCTTTTGCTATTAACAATGTCTGCCATTTCATGCATGCTCTCACTGTAAAACACTGGTCCAGTGTCAAACTTATCCTACGATATCTACAGGGCACAATCAATCACGGGTTATGGATTCGTCACAACACGGGCTATTGGCTTCAAGCCTTCTCTGATTCTCTTGGGCTCCCAATTTTCGGGCATTCTCAGATTCTGACCGGACTGGTTGTCCAATCGATTGTCGTTCCACGGGGTGATATGCTATTTTTTTAGGATCAATTCTTATGTCATGGTCTGCTCGCAAACAACAAACCGTATCTCGATCTTTTAACAGAGTCTGAGTATAATGCTATTGCTTACACTGTGGCAGAACTGATATGGTTGAAGTCTCTCTTTCATAAACTAAGACTCGATTGCAAGGCACCAACGCTTTGATGTGATAATCTTGGCGCAACCTATCTTACAACTAATCCTATATTTCATGCTCACACAAAGCATGTTGAAGTTGATTATCACTTGGTTCGTGAACAAGCTACTCAGGGATACTAAATGCCAAGTTCATCTCTACATAAAGTCAAATAGCTGATATCTTTACTAAGCCCTTGTCCTCTCAGCAATTTGAGTTTTTAAGATTCAAGTTGCAGGTCGCTCCCCGCCCTAAACTTGCGGGGGGAATGTTAGGCTATGTCGGTTATGTAGTTAGCATCTTTAATATTGTTTAGGGTTCTAAAGTGAAATTAGTTTATCTATATATATGGATGTAATCTCTGGTTTAATAAATATCCAAAAATCTATTCTGTTCAAGTTTTGATTAGGCTGGTATTCTTTCACACTATCCTATATTTAGCTCTTCTTTTATGTTCATTACCATTATGATCTGGTTCTTTTAATTTTACTTTTTTTTATTAATCCGTATGTGTTTACTGCAATAGGAAAGCAAACTGAAATCAAATCAGGCAAATTTTTTGATAACTGATAATAATGGTTGGTCTGATCTTTTGAAATCTGCCGAGGCGGTGCCTAGTAACGGCATGGAGATAGAGAGTTCTTTTGGAATTCATCCTTTTTATATTGAGAAAGGTGAGTCGCTCAATATTCAATTGTATTTATCTGAACACATAAACATCTTTTGTTAATTTTTTTACCAAACAAATTACTAGTGTTAATGGTAAAATGCTGATTATTAATCATGTTTTACGTATCTTTTTTGTGGCTATAAGCATGCTCTTGGACTGTTAAATACTTGTTTAATGCAATGAATTTATTTGTGCCTTAGGTAATAAGCGTCTACAAGCTGAAGGATTTGAGTTTCTAGCACCAACCACCCGAAAAAATTCCTTACGAGTACTGCGGGCCATGCAGCTTAAAAAGCCTGGTACTTACCACTAATGAATCTATTGTGATCTTTAGAAAAAAAATACTAAAGATTACAAAATGGGTGTGTTGGAGAGCAGGTCGAATGGGTTTGGATCGAAACAATTAATCTTGTTACAGGACAAACTAGTTGGCTGGCTTGACCGGAAACACTTTTTATTCCTTTTATTTAATAGTTACTGTCTCAAACATGATAAAAAGTCTCTGTACTTCTGTAACAACATAGTTATTTTGAATACAAACGATATCTCAAGTTTTATGCTTGAAAATACACATTGCGTTTTAACCTGTTTGGGCAATTTCTTTCAAGCTATTTATTATGTTACCTGTTTTAGCGGAAATGTAACCCAGATCAATTCATTTGTAATTATGTAGTAAATAGTTTGAAATAGTATGTTACCGACTTCACTCATTGTAAAGCATATTTTCCATAACATTGAGCGACTTTCGACCTGTTCATTTTTTCTAGTTAGTTTTCACGCAACCTGTTTGAGCATCTTTTTCTGTTTGTACTTTGTAGTTTTATTGGAAGGAAGTCCAGGTGTTGGAAAGACGAGTCTAGTTCTTGCTATTGGAAAATTTTCTGGACATTCTGTTGTACGGATTAATTTATCAGAGCAGGTCACTAATATTCTGTCTTCGTCCTTTATTTTTTGTTTCATATTTTTACTTTTTTTTAGTATCTGTAATGACCTGTCTAATGGCTAATCTTATCAGACTGACATGATGGACTTACTGGGGTCGGACTTACCTGTTGAAAGTAATGAAGGGATGCAGTTTGCTTGGTCTGATGGCATCCTCTTGCAGGTAAAATACAGTTATTGCTGTTTTAGCTTATATAACCATCTTTGAAAGTATGTTTAATATATATAGTTTTTATAAAATTTCATCTAGGCTTTGAAGAATGGATCTTGGGTTTTGCTTGATGAACTTAATCTTGCTCCTCAATCTGTGTTGGAGGTTTTGCACATTCTTTCTTATTTATTCATATAAAGTCATTTTTAAATAGTTGTACTGATATATATATATATATATATATATATTTGGAATTAGGGCTTAAATGCTATTTTAGATCATCGAGCAGAAGTTTTTATCCCAGAATTGGGACATACTTTCAAGTGCCCTTCGTCTTTCAGAGTTTTTGCTTGTCAAAATCCTTCCAATCAGGGGGGTGGGAGGAAAGGCCTTCCAAAATCTTTTCTCAATCGCTTTACTAAGGTCTTGTCTTTAATATTTCATTAAGACATCATATGTATTGACCAGCGATGGCAATTTCAACCCATTTCACTTGAAATTGGGTCAATGTGGGTTATATTTTACTATCAACAGGTCAAATCTGTCAGATTGGTTTTATATCACCAAACATGTTGACTAAATGTATAGCTTTGGTAAAGATCTTCAATACACTGGTTATTTTTAAAATAAATTACAATTGACAAAATCTGTTTACCCGGCCTGTTGACCCACTAATTTTGCCATCTCTTGTATTCGGTTATTATTGATGATATATTTTGATTTGTTTCAGGTGTATGTTGATGAGTTAAATGAGCAAGACCTTAACAAAATTTGTAGTTCTTTGTACCCGTGTATCCCAGAGTCTTTGCTTTTAAATCTTATTACGTTCAATAAGCGTTTATATGAAGATACAATGATACACCGTAAATTTGGACAATCTGGGTTCCCATGGGAATTCAATTTACGGGATGTTATTCGTTCATGTCAGATGATCGAAGGTTTTACTTTATATCTATCATTTTATACTTAATAGTTATAAAGTATACATATGTCATCCAAGTATTCAAAAGTTTACGTCAATACTACCTAACTATTAAAACTCTTTTAACGCCAAAAAGTGTCATCGTGTATCTTTTATGCCAATTCCAGCATAACAAAAGTTTCAGGGAATTTTTAAATGATAAATGCTTTTTACTTTAAAACTTTTGTAACATCTTGAGTTGTAAAAATCACAGCAATGCTTTTGAGTGTATTCACGGTCGTTATTACTATTTGAGCGAGTGTTTTGCCCAAATCGGCATCCATCAAACCAATCTTACATTTTTTAATACTTGCGTGACCTATGTACACATTAGCCATGTTTTTGTTTTTATATTTTTTAATTAGTTCAACTACCTTGTTATCTTTCTCAAGTCATCTCAATTTAAATGGATAATGTTAACTTGTTAGGTGCTCCTGAAAGTTCAAAACATGAGTGCTTTCTCAACACTGTATATGTCCAGAGAATGCGTTCTTCCACGGATAGACAAGAAGTTGTTAATCTATATGAAGAAGTTTTTGGAGTAAAGCCATCTATAAATTTATACCCAAGGGTGCAGCTTAATCCAGAAAACTTGATTGTTGGAAACATTCATGTAAAAAGAAATAATATACAATCATCAACCGTATCTACACGTGATCTAAAAATTTTGCCTGGCCAGCGTCAAAGTCTGGAAACTATGGCACAATGTTTGCATCATCAGTGGTTGGTTTTGCTGATTGGTCCAGCAGCATCTGGTAAAACTTCTTTAATAAGATTAATGTCTCAGCTCACTGGAAATGTACTAAATGAACTTAGTCTTTCCTCTGCTACTGATATATCTGAGCTGCTTGGATGTTTCGAACAATGTAATGTTATTCGTCATTATCGTCTCGCGGTTGATCAAGTGGCCTGTTACATGAATGCATACATGTCTATTGAGACATTCACAAAACAAAAGAATTTGATCACCCTCTGGCTTTCTTTTTCATCAACTACTGATCATAGCTCTGCAAGTCTTGTTAGTGCATCTACTGCGAATGGGAGTCTGGGAGTTTTTCGTTCTCTACCATTATTAGTTGATATTATTGAGAATTTAAAGCTGGTTATGGAAAACCATAGTGAAGATCTTGATAGATTGCTGAAGATTGTTTTGAAGTTGCAAGATGAGCAGAAGAAACTGCTATATCCGGCAAAGTTTGAATGGGTAATGGGATTGCTTATTAAGGCTATAGAGAATGGAGAGTGGATTGTACTTGAGAATGCTAACCTTTGCAACCCTACGGTTTGTATACTAACTTTTGTGTTTTAATATAGTTTTATCTTTCCGATAGTTATTCAAGCAATATTATTATATGTCAAATCAAGCAAATTTTGTTGTGAGGGGAGCATGCCAGATGCGTTAGAACTTACCAAGTATTTACCTTAGTATACACAACCTCCTAAGTTGTTTCATTTAAAGACGAGAATTGTTTTTGTAGTAATATTTAGTAATCGTAAAACATCTAGTCATTGTTTTAAAATTTTCTTTTTTAGATAAAATATAAAAAAGTGTTGGCCGGTCAACCCATTTAAGTTGGCTTGTCAAATTTCCCATATTAAAATATTTCACAACTTGATCCTGTTTTGACCATCAAAATACACCCGACCCATCCATCTTGTCACATCTTATATAGGGGTTATATTAACTCTTAGTTATATAGTTATATTGCAAGTCGAGCAATATAACTGACAGAACATTTCAAACGGGTCAAGGTCATAATTCTATTTTTACGCATATACTCTTCCAAACTTCTTATCTAAAGATGTAGAATATTTCTTGTATAAATATTCTTCCTATAATCATCAATTCTATCTTCCCTATTTATTATAAGTTTTACTAGATGTGGATAATAATAAGTTGGTGGGCAAACTCAAAACTGATGGGAACCCTTTCAGTTCATACTAAAATTTATAAAACGACACATTTCATCCTGGACCTATTTTGACTCCTTAATCAATCTGCCATATGGCCTCCCCTAATATCTTATAGTTTATTATTATTTTTGAATATTGCAAGTTGCTCAATTTATCATATTTTATCTCTCTTGCTGTAGGTTCTTGATAGAATCAATTCTCTTGTCGAGCAATCTGGTTCAATAACAGTTAATGAATGTGGGACCCTAGAAGGAAAACCAATGGTTCTTCGGCCCCACCCTCAATTCAGAATGTTCCTCACAGTTAATCCGGCATATGGTGAAGTATCACGAGCCATGAGAAATAGAGGTGTTGAGATCTACTTGATGCAGCCTTATGGTTCGATTGGTTTGATCGATTATGAGAAAGAACTCAAAGATGTGAAAAGATATCTTGCACTTTCAAATATACCTGGTGAAAATTTAGTTAATGCAATGGCTAAATCTCATCTTTCGGTTAAAAATATCGGGTTGCTGCATGATATCAGTGTTTCAAATCTTGAGCTTAGAAGGTGGGTCCAGTTATTTCAACAGCTTCTTACAAATGGAAATCAGGCTTTATGGAGCTTGAAAATTAGCTTTGAGCACACATATCTTTCCTCCTTGGGACACTTTGTGGGAAAAGATATTATCAATGAAGCGGTTAGTTCATACCTATCGATGCATGAAATTTACAATTATAAATCTTATCCGGGTTCTTTTTTATGTTTACCTGGCGGATGGCCCACAACACTGACAGTGTTTGATTTCGTACGATACTCGGTTGAGACTTCTGTTAAACAAAACTGCATGTATATGGAGTATCTTGGTGCTCAAATAGCCTCACATTCATTTCGGGTTGCGATGGGTTTGTGTCCAATGGAATATGATCACACTGACTCTGTGAGGACATATGTAACCGATGTAGGTATATTGCATGACAGGGCCTTCCCAAATGCTGATGTTGTAGGATTGGACATTGCCAACCAAACAGCATTTGATGCTTCACGCATGTACAAACAGCTTTTTTTTGCTGCTAATTGGACCATTGAACAGGCTACGGAAGCCGACCTTAAAGTGTATCTTTTGTGGTTCAGGTGGTTAGGTGATCGTTTACAAGGACACTGTTCGTTTTTTCCCACTTTTTTAAAACTTCTGAATGAAGAACTCAATCATTCTATTTGGAATTTCATCAGAAAATGCCGTGATGTTGACAATTCGGATTCAAAATCAGCTAATTTAACACCTATGCTCTCACTGGAGTATGCTGATCTAAATGCAATGGGATCGGAATCTTGCAACCGAGCTCTTAAAAAAGCAATCAAGTGTGTTGAGTTGTTAAGGGTTAGTTATCAACAGTGGCACACTGAGAGTGATTTTAAGTACAGTGTCAAGACACGGTGTTTCATTCCTGTTCTGCTATCACTAAGGAAGCTTGAAGAGACTATTCTTGATATAATAGTCGAGTCTCCTTTCTTTGATGAGCTTTTTGGACTTTATACGAAGCTCATTATTGATCATTCATCTGCATGGAATGGATTAGTTTCGTCTCAGTATGATTGCGTGTTAATTTCTTGGTGGTCTTTGGTAAAAGATGCTCAAAAATTGAAACAGTTTTGTTCAAGTGAAGTAGAAATATTTCAGGTGCTCTTCCTTAAATCACATTTTTTTAAGGATAATGTATGTAAATGTCACTGCTTTCACTTGAAACTACTTTATAAGCCGACCAGTTATGTATCCTGTTTCTTTTATACATCCCAAAATGTGCTGAAATGTTGCAAATTTTTACATCAGGTAGCTGCCTTTTGTCAGACCATTACAAAGATTTCTTTGTTCGTCCAAAATTTGAAAGTCATTTTTTTTTGTTTTGGCCAAATGAAACAAACCGAAATACATACTTGGATTGCGTATAATTACTAATCAGTTTAATATTGGATATGTTTGTGGCCTTATTAAAAGTTGAACATGTCTTTGTCTTTCTTTCTTTATGCTTTCTACTAAATTTGAGTTTAAAATTGTGTAGAATGACGTCAAAAATTTGGAAAGAGTTTTCTCATGGAATTTGAACTCACAGAGGTCATTGCTATGGGCGTATGGTGGTCATCCAGTTGCACCTTCTTCTGTTGAAACATATAAAAAACAACAGCAGCTCATAAACCTTTGTCATGATATTTGGACAAGAGAGATGCCCTTGCAGGAACTAGGTTTTATGATCATGTTACTATTGTTATTGTTAATTGTATCATTATCATCATCATCATCATCATATTTATATAAGTTTAGTTGTTCGCTGCTGACATGCTTCTGTTTTCTTTTTCATAGCCCTAAACGACTTTGTCAAGACTGCTGTTTCTACCAATCGAGAACTACGTTTTCTTGCCACGGAGGGTAAAGTTTAGAACAGTGCATATAAGTCTGTTTGTTTAAGTTTCTCTGCAAGAAACAAATATATTCTTGATGTTTCCTAATTATTGCGTTGTATGGTGTTGGTTCTACATTTGCTTAAAGAGAATACTATTCTTGTTTTAGTATGCTAGATTTGTTTTTTACTATGGTTATTTTATCGTTATATGCATAGATTACCTATATACTTTCTTATTTGTCCTAAATGGGATGTTTTACTAGTTTTTATACCCTATAATTTTTAAATATTAAAATGCCAAATATTAAAGAATCTGAAACACTTCCATGCCAACTGTGAATCAGAACTGCTTACATTGGTGGTGATTTACTGTTTCTTATGTATGAAGGTGTTTGCATCTCTGCATTTATAATGAGCAAAGTGAATGAAGACAACCTTGATGTGTTAAAGCGGATGGAGGACATGCATCAGGTACTATTCGTGAATTTTTTTTTAATTTATATTTTTCCCCTTGTGCTTACATATATTTGAAACAGTCATCTTTTATTTTCTTTACTTTCTTTTGCAGACGTTTTTAAGTAAGTTTCATTATGAAAAGGACAAGTTGGAAAGAAATAAAAGGACTAATGAGCAAGCTTCATCTTTTGGTGCTCTATCTAGTTGTTGTGTGATGAACAGTGACATGTTATGCCAGCCATCTTGCTTGAGCTGTTGGCTTGATACTCTGCCTTTGAATGATTATACAAGTTTTGGTCTTGATATGAGGCTACTTCAAGAGCTATCCAATATTATTGTTCTTGATGGGAAGGAAATAAAATCTGTAAGAGTAACATCTTTAGATTCATTTCATGTTGGTTGTGTTGTTTTTTCAGTACAATACACATATATAAGATTTGGACACTTGTTCACTTCTGTTTGAAAGCATCTTTTTAAAATCAAACTTGGTTTCCAAACAAAACTCAAGGATAATCGTTTTTTGGATTAAAACTGTTTACCAGGACCAAGTGTTCCATTGTTAGTTCATTATATTGTTTATGAACAAGAAAAATCCGATTCACTTTATCACATGAACTTTTATGTTAGTAGAAAAACAAATTATCAGGCTTGGGTTTTTGATACGCGTATTCTTTTTGGCTCTGTAAGGGTTTATCTTGTATACATTGGCTCCTGGAATCTACTTTCGAGTTTATACTTGATTCTTCTTCAAGACCTCCAACTGATATTTCTCCTCATCAGAAACTTTTGTGGCTTAATGATGCTTGGACCTCTGTTAATTCTGGTTAGTGCAACTTTGTCCCTAAAACGACAATGTCACCTTAAATTAAATTTTTATGTTTTTTTAATTTTTTAACAGCACACGCAAGCATTTCGAGTGCTGTTGCAGAGATGTGGTTTATTTGGCACTCTTCTTTATGGAAGCATCAGTTGACTCGTGAAAAGGTATGCGCCATGGTCAAATATTGTTGATAAAAACAGAGGACATTTTATCTTTTTGTGCAAAAATATTTTTGACCATCTTTTTGTGACAGACAAATTTGAGGCAACATGGTTATGCAGATCTGTTACCTGATATGCTTTTTCAGCCGGTGGCAACCCTATATTTAGACAAGATTTTGTAAGGAACTATTTGCAAATGGAAAGTGGTTTGAACAACAACGTATTGGATTTGACAATTATGTCCTTGCACACGGTTGTAAAAAACCAATAAGTTGTTGCTGTACAAATCATATGAGGCGGTGTACAAATCACCTCTCTTAAATGTATATCTTTGAAGTAATTAGATGTATCGTATGTTACTCATATTTTACAAAAATATCACAAGAAGTTCCAATTGGGTATTGCATGAAACTTGATCAAAATGAACCCAAAAGGTCAAAATGGGGTGGAATAATAAAAACTGATGTTAATCATTATCTAATGCATCCTTTGTAAGATAAAAAGTATGTTAAAAGTTTTCTGATGAAGAGTAGTTTAGAGTTCCCAACATTATATTTTCTAGGTTGATGCTTGTTTTTCCAGTTATCCCATTAATTCTGCAATATTTTCTGTTTAAATGAAGGCAAAGTCCGATTGGTATCAAAGATCTTAATGCGCATTGCCTAAAACTTGGAGTCTCCTCTCGTAATCTTTGGCTGAGTTCTGCACATGTTGCTGAGTGTTCTCGTTTCTTTATATTATCTGCTCGATCTTTGTTTCAGCAGGTATCTTTTTATTTAAACATTTTATGATTAGTTTTTGAAAGTACAGTTGGTAACTGTCTATTTAAGGTTTCATTAAATCTTGCATATTACTAAGATTGATTTCCAATTATTTAATTTCTTGTTTAACTTTTGTCCAGATAATACTTGCTCATGAGAAGTCCTTTGAAGCTGATCAATATTCTTTAATAAAATCCGTATTCTTTTCAGCTCAGGTGAGTGTGATCAAGGCTCTTATATCTTTTAGCAGAGCCATAGTTTGATGTATATATAACATTTATTCTTTATAACAGCAATTTGATGTGAATCTTTTCATATCTCTTCTGACATCATCAACTCACTCAGTTCTAAAGTCTTTGATACCTCAATTTATCAAGCCGTTGCTTAATGAGCTATATTCACAGTGTTCTACAGGTGAACATCTGAAGATAATTTACTAACCTGTGTCTCATCAGTTTTTTCTTGTGTTATTTGATAATTAATTATAATATTTCTGTAGGTTCTTTGTTTAATCTCGGTTGTGCTTGGTTACGACTTGGAGGTCTGCGTTATCATCTTCTAGTATGCTGTGATGATGTGGATCCAACTGTGAAGAAAAATCTTAAATATTTTCAACTGACAGAGAGAATTGCATCACTTGAACTTGATATGCAAGTATGACTTTTCACAAACTTTTATGACTCGTGTTTCTATCTTCAAATGTTCTATGATTTTTGAAATCGTTCTTACAGGTGCGTCAAGAGTGTGTTCATCTGGCAGGATGTTTCTCTTTAAGTGTGGCTGATAAGGAGAAAACACAATTATTAAATGATCTTAAAGCTGAAAGAAACAAACGCCGAAGACAAGTTGTGTTTCGTTCTAATCCTGGCAAGTATAAAAAGTTGAGATCAGAATGTGATGAATTTTTAAAATTTGTCGCAACGCCGTTTCATCGTTTGGAGGATTTAAGGGTCTTTAATTTGAAACAGGTTTTTGATCAAATACATAATTGGCAGGTACTGATCACTTTTCTGACTGGGTAATACACTGGCAATTAGAGTTGATCTAGGTTATTTCTACAATGGGTCAAATGTATATAGTCAAAAAAGAATTAGTATAACTGAAGCTATTATTAAAATTTGTATTCATATTAGGGTATTTGACACACTAAATGTTTCTAAATTTTTTATTGTCTTAATAAAGTGTTTTTGGTCAACTCAAAGCATACAACTCGTACCAAAAAATGACATCATTATTGTCTTATTTGACATCTACAGGTATGGAATTTTTTTATGTACCTGGCTTACTTCCTTTCCATTTTGTTCCAGGAAACTGCAACGCGTTTTGTGGACCGTTTATCAAATGAGTATTCCGAATATGTTGATATTATTCAACCTGTTCAGATTGCAATATATGAGATGAAATTGGGTTTCTCACTGGTGTTGTCAAACCGTCTACGCGATAAGTTTCTGGATAGAGTTGGGCAGAGTAACATTGATGTCATTCTGGTAAATATACAAATCTTTCTTAGCTAATACCGTCATAGTTTGTCTGTTGACCCTGAGGTTGAGTTTTTAATTGGCAGGGAGCAATTTATTCCTTTACAAGATTCCCCAGGGGCATGACAAGAAAATATGTTTCTAACATAGAGGATAGTTTTAATGCGAAACTTTCAGGTTTTGATAAATTGTTCCCTACTTACATTGGGGAAAATGAGATGAGTATGGTGGAAACTTTGGTTACTTCTGCAAGAGATGGTCATAAAGATGAAGAGGTCTGTTCACTTAAGATGCATATTTGACAAGACTACTCCATTTATTATTTTTCATTGGGGTCTAAAATGTTTAATGCATGTTTTATGTTTGTTAAAGGAATCTGTTTTGCAACTGAAAGCTTCAATACATCAAGATACTCTTCTTCGTGTGGTGCATTATGTGGCCCAAGCACATTTTCTTGACAATGCATCTTTCAAGGTATTAGTTTCTGTGTTTTTCCGACATGTGACCAATGTACACCTATCAAACATTAATACACTTTATTTTCATTTATAAGCTGTAGTTAGTAGTTAGTATTAATAGCTTTATAGTCCTCTCTTCACTGAATTTGTCACTTTTTATTATTTCCCATCCTATTTTTACACTTCTTTTCTTTTGCTAAAAGTTTATATTTTGTTATATATTTGTTTCTCATGATCAAATTTGAATATCTAGTTTTAGTTTATTATTTGGTGAGCGAGGCATAAAATCTGTTAGAAAATCTAAACAAATTGGCTCAAAGATCAAACTGGAAAAGAAAAGAACAGGAAGATAATGGAGCAGTCAGCCCAATTATTATTCAAAACAGAAAGGAAAAGATAATATTTTTTTGTGTTATTTCCATCTAATTCTAACACCTATTTCTAAGGGAAACAAAATTTGGCTAATAAAAGAAAATTATACTGATTGCTTAAATCATAATTTATTGATTCAATCAATCAATTGCTGAAGTTTATTCTTGGACTTTGATTTTGACTGTTCAATTATTGGAATTAACTTGTCAATCACCCCCTTAATTCCAATCTGCCTGCTTCAATTTCTTCAACCCCTAATTTTTCTCTCATTTCAATGAACTTGAGTCTGGGTAGAGCTTTTGTCAGGATATCCGCTGCTTGTTCTTTTCCACTAATGTTCTCGACCTTAACCAAATTTTGTTCAACACATTCACAAATAAAATGGTATTTTGTGTCAATGTGTTTGCTTCTACCATGGAACACAAGATTTTTCATTAATTCAATGGCTGAACGATTGTCTACTAGCAACTTTATTCCTTCAAACTGCTGGTTTGTCAAATTTTCGAGCATCCCTTTCAGCCATATGGCTTGGCAAGCAGCAGCTGTTGCTGCCATAAACTCAGCCTCGCAAGAGGACAAAGCCACCGTGCTTTGTTTTTGGCTGCACCAAGCAATCGGTCCACCACCATAAAAAAGACCATTCCAGTTGTACTTCTCCCATCATCCCGATTAGTTGTGTGTGAGCTATCGCTGTATCCAATCAGCTTTGGGTCTCCATTCTTCATATAATTAATGCCAAAATCAATTGTTCCCTTCACATAACGCAAAATATGTTTTACAGCTTGCATATGTGTTGCTCTTGGTGTCTCCATAAACCTGCTGACCATCCTTACTGCATAACACAGGTCTGGCCGTGTATGAGTCAGATAACGAAGACTTCCAATGATATATCGCTATATTCTGTTGGATCGACCAGAACACTATTATCATTTTTCACCAATCTAAGACCAGGTTCCATGGGATATTTTGTGGGATTGCAATCCCACATCTTTGAGTTTTTCAGGATCTTAGTTGCGTAGCCAGATTGCTTCAAAGATATTCCACCATCTGTTTGGGTTACTTTGATTCCCAAGTAATAAGTCAACATGCCAAGGTTGCTCGTTTCAATATATTCAGCCATTTTTCTTTTGAAATTCTCAATTTTCCTTGTGTTTGAACCGGTGACGATTAAGTCATCCACGTACACTCCAACAATTATTACTTCGTTGTTGTATATAAAGCCTTTGAGAGCTTATACAACAACAAAGTAATAATTGTGGAGCTTGACGCAATCCATATAAAGCCATTGAGAGCTTATACACCATGTGCTCACTCCATGGTATCTTGAATCCATCAGGCTGGTCCACGTACACCTCCTCCTTCAATTCTCCATTGAGAAACGCAGTTTTCACGTCTAAGTGATGAACTGGCCACCCAAATTGAGCTGCCAAAGCGAGCAGCAGTTGCATTGTTTCCATACGAGCCACTGGTGCAAATGAATCTTCATAATCTATCCCTTGTTTTTGCACATATCCTCTCACAACAAGTCTTTGTAGCGAGCGATTTTTCCTTCTGCATATTTCTTCGCTTTAAAGAGCCACATTAAACCAATTGATTTGTGGCCTTTTGGCAAATCAACTAGTTTCCAGGTCTTGTTTCTTTTGATTGCATCAAGCTCTTCCAACATAGCTTTCCGCCATTCTTTTCTTCCCTTTGCTTCAGCATAGGTAACTGGTTCTTCGTTGATCGCCAACAATACTCGTTCGAATTCAACCTGTTGAATAGAATGAGTTCTATCATAAACATCTGAGATAGGACAAAAACCTTGTGTGGGTGTATCGTCATATTTCGAATCGCCATTCTGTGAAATTGAATCTGAACTTGCTGAACCAGACCCATGAGTTGAACTGGATGCACTGAACTCGTCAAAAACTGAACCGTTTGTTGGGTTAACTGGGCCGTTGAAAGAGTCTGCTGCACTGCTATTCTGGGCTGCTGTGTTCTGCCCAGAATGTGTTGTTTGACTTGGACGGGTGTCTGAGACTGCAGCATTCTCGGCCTGATCAGAATTGATCAGGTTGGTTCCTGTTGACAGTGGGATTTCTCCCCATTTCTTCGACTTCAATTTCAACAGAAAAATCAGCATTGTCTTCTTCTTCTTTATTCCAGCTCCAAGATTTGTTTTCATCAAAATAGGCATCTCTACTAACACAAATTTTGTTTGTTTGTGGATTAAAAAAACGATGAGCTTTACTACCTGGTTCACTGCCAAGATACACCATTGGTACGCTTCTATCATCCAGTTTTGTGGTCTTGATGGAAAGCACTTTGACGTAAGCTTTGCATCCAAATACCTTCAAATGATCTAATTGTGGCTTTCTCCTTTTTAGTGCTTCATAGGGTGTTTTATCTTCCAAAGCCTTTGTGGGGGTTTTGTTCAAAACATAAACGGCATGTCTGACAGGTTCACCCCACAACCATTGTGGCAAATTCATGGCTTTCATCATTGATCTTGTGACTCCCAAAACAGTTTGATTTCTCCTCTCTACTACACCGTTTTGTTACGGTGTATAGGGAGCAGTCAAGTACCTACTTATCCCGTCTTCATTACATAATTGCTCGAACTTTGAGGAAACAAATTCCCCTCCACGATCTGTTCTCAAAGCCCTGACTTTACATCCAAATTCAGATTCTGCAATACTTTTGAACTTGGAAAATGCCTCGTAAGCTTGGTCTTTGGATTTGATAATATACACCCACATAAATCTACTAAAATCATCGACAAGAAGCAAGAAATACCTGTTTCCAGATGACGTGGAAGGTGTAATTGGTCCGCAAAGATCTGCGTGTATCAATTCCAAAGGCTGTTCAGCCCGATAAGTTGATAATGGTGGGAAAGGTAACCTGCGATGTTTTTCTGCCAAATATGCTTCACAAATTTCTAATTTGTGATCAATAATAGGCAGCCCATCCACCATTCCACCTTTCGTTAACTTTCTCAATGTTTCAAAATTAAGGTGACCCAGGCGTGCATGCCATAGCCAAGCCATGTCATCCAATTTTGACAATAAGCACGTTGATGGCACCATGTGCAACTTTATTTTATAAAGTCTGTTTGCAGCCCTCTTCACTTTCATCAATGCAGCTCCCGATCTTTCATACATCCACAAGATTCCATCTTTTATCACAACTTTACATCCGACTTCATCAAATTGACCCAAACTTAGTATATTGTTACATAAGTTGGGTATAAAGTAGACATTTGTGACAAGTCTTTGATCTCCATTCTTACATTGTAAAAGGATTGAACCTTTTCCTTTTATCTCTAC
>BJCM01152273.1:0-14696 GCA_018326385.1 Flaveria bidentis | reverse complement strand
TCAAAAACTAACCTTTAATCGATTGAAAACTTGTAATAGGTGATTCCAATGTGATCTAAACCTTGAAATCGGCCAAAATCGATGTGTAATGGCTGTGTGTGCTCACGACACGTTATTAATTATTATTAAGTCACCAACGTTAAACGACAACTAGTGTGTGCTCACGACACGTGTATGCAAATCTTAACGGAACTAACGGAGTTGGATAACGGAAATTTACCGGATGTCACATATTTAAATTTATTTCATAATTTAATTGACATATTTTATAATCTCTTTTTCATATTTAAAAAAATACAAAAAAATGTCAATTTTTGTATTTCCAACAGAACCTTAACATGGCCGTGTGAAATTTTCTTTACAGTTTTGACACGGTAGTGTCAGCTCACTAAAATTTTTCTACTTTTTGTAGTTTACTTTTAGTTTTAGTTTTTAATTAAAACCCCCACCTTCCTTAGTCCATAATCAATCAAAGTAACTATGCTAAAATGTTTTTGGTATAAAATAATTGACATGTATCCCTGAGGACACGAACTCTACTTCCGCTCATCCTATTTTTAGTGTGTGTATGGTAGGTTCACATTTTTATTATTTATTTATTGGATTCGACACCTAACAAATTGGCGTTGTTGCCGGGGATACGGTGATTCTAATCATTTTATTCCAAGATCTTTTCATTCAGATACACCACTCGAGATTGAGAAGACCACAAAGAGGTTAAGGAAACAAGGGAAGCTCCGAAAGAAGTCAACAAGTTCCTCAACACCAATTACTTCACCTCCGGTCACCGACATTTGCAAGGTATACCCTTGTCAAATGAATCTGAATCTGACATCGAATCACCACAACCCTCACAAACAACCACCACTCCACCACAATCACCTATCCATCAAGAACAACCCTTACCCGAACCAACCATGGCAGCTCCAGCTGAACAAACCCTTAGACAATGGGCAACCCATGATGTTACCCAACAACCCATCTGTATAAGCTACCCTACTATGGTGAACTTTGAGCTGAAATCCGGTCTCATCCATTTATTACCACTCTTTCGAGGCCTTGAGAACGAAGACCCTCGTAAGTTTCTTAAGGAAGTCCATGTTGTGTGTTCCGGAATGAAGCCACATAACGTTATTGAAGACCAAATCAAGCTTAGGGCATTCCCCTTTGCTATGCAAGATTCTGCTAAAGAATGGTTATATTACCTACCACCAGGTTCAGTAAACACATGGAATGATCTTGCAAATTTTTTTTTAGAAAAGTACTTCCCTAAAGTCAAAGCATCTATTCTACGCAAGGAGATCATTAGGATTAAACAAGCAAAAAGAGAAGCTTTGCATACTTATTGGGAAAGATTCAAGAAGCTATATGCTGGATGCCCATAACATGGTATCTCAGAACATCAACTACTTTAATACTTTTATGAAGGGTTAGCACCACTAGAGAGACGTTTGATAAATGCCTCTAGTGGGGGAGCTCTACTTGATAAAACACCAACCCAAATCAGATCCTTGATATCATCTATCGTCGAAGATACCAAACATTCTTCGCAAGAGGAAGGATGGTATGATGATGTACCACGGGCGGTTAAAGAAGTGAGCACTCCTCACATTGAAAACCAACTTGTTGAGTTAACTAAAGCTGTAATGCAACTCACAAAAGGCAAGGAAGTTGAGCAAAAACCTCGAGCATGTGGAATATGCTTACAATTTGGACACCCCACTAACATGTGTCCCACACTTCAAGAAGATGTTGAAGAAGCACAAGCAATAGGAGGTTATCCAAGGTAGAATTCAAGATCTTATGAACAACAAAAAATAATCAAAATTGAGGGCAAGCACCCAATGTTGGTTATCCACAAAGAGCCCCACAATTCTATCAAAGACCTCCATTTCAAATGCAAGTCAATCAACAAAACTATCAGCCTCAACAACAACAACAAACAGGAAGCTTAGGGATGTCTTTGGAAGATATTGTCAAGAGTTTAGCAACCAACACACACACACGTTCTGGTAGGAAACAAAGGCTAGAATCAAAAACTTGGAGCAACAAATAACTCAACTCGCCAACTCGGTAAGCAAGATAGAGTCCTAAGGTAATCTGCCCGCACAAACTGAAACAAATCCTAAGCATAATGTATGTCTTATTACCTTGAGGAGTGGGAAGAGCTATGATTGTCCAGAAATACAAGAGGAGCAAGAAGAAATTATGGTTGAGAAGAATGATGTGGAAAAGAAGGACAACCAAAACCTGATGAAGTTAAGGCAAAGTACACTCCTGCACCTCCATTCCCTTCAAGACTAAAAGGTACACAAAAAGAACGGGAAGAACAAGAAATCATGGAGACTTTTCGGAAAGTAGAGGTTAACATTCCACTTCTTGATTCTATTAAGCAAGTTCCAAGGAATGCTAAAATTTTAAAGGAACTTTGCACGTCAAAGAAGAAGCTAAAAGGTAATGAAACGGTAAAGGTAAGTGAAAATGTTTATGTTGTTTTACAAAAAAAAATATTACCCCCAAAGTGTAAGGATCTGGGTATTTTCACCATTCCTTGTAAATTGGAGAATGTTAGTATTCCTAGAGCAATGCTTGACCTTGGAGCCTCTATTAACGTTCTACCATACTCAATTTTTAAAACACTTAAAGTAGGACCGTTAAAGAGGATCGGGGTAGTCATTCAATTGGCCGATAAGTCTATAGTACATCCAAAAGGTGTATTAGAGGATTTGTTGGTTGAAATGAATGAACTAGTGTTCCCAACAGATTTTTATGTGTTAAATATGAAGGATGATAACTATCCTTGTAAATTGGAGAATGTTAGTATTCCTAGAGCAATGCTTGACCTTGGAGCCTCTATTAACGTTCTACCATACTCAATTTTTAAAACACTTAAAGTAGGACCGTTAAAGAGGACCGGGGTAGTCATTCAATTGGCCGATAAGTCTATAGTACATCCAAAAGGTGTATTAGAGGATTTGTTGGTTGAAATGAATGAACTAGTGTTCCCAGCAGATTTTTATGTGTTAGATATGAAGGATGATAACTATCCAAATTCAAGTTCTATTTTATTGGGAAGACCATTTTATAAAAACTGCTAGAACTAAGATTTATGTTTACAATGGTACAATTTATATGGAGTTTGACGGGGAGATAATCAATTTTAACATAGATGATGCAATACGATATCCCAGTGATAATTCTTCTTTGAATTGGTTAGATATTATTGAACCTTTAACTGATGATTGTTTTGGGTTATCTAACCATAATGTTCTAGAATTGGTGTTAAATATAAATATTGATAAATACAAATGAGCTTACTGAAAAGTTCAAGCTTGGGGAGGTATTGATGGAAGTCTTGATATTCATGAGTATACAAAACAAAACAAGGTATGAAGAACAAAAAAAAAACAGTTACTAATGAAAAACTTTTTCCATTTATTCTACAGGCACCAGACTGAATGAGACTTCCATATGTCTAGCCAAAGACATTAAAGATGAGCGCTACGCGTGTGGAAACCCGTATTTTGTTTATTTTTCTATTTGTATCTTGTTTTAAACTTTTTAGTTATTTATTTTTATTTTTTGCAAAAAAAAAGTGTCAAACAGAAAGTTGACACGACCGCGTAACGATTGCTTTATAAGACAAACACGACCGCGTAAACCTTCTGAGTTAAAAAATGCTCAAATTTGTCTCTAACCATAATTCCTACTTGGCTTCTTCCTGACCTCAACTTCACAATCACATCTCTCTTTTGTTCTTTTCACCATAACTTGCTAATGGTTACCACCATAGTAGACTCATTTCACTCTCTACTCCAAGTCTCGAGTACGACACTAAATTAAAAGCTTGGGGAGAGGTAATTTTAAATTCTTTTCGTCTTACTTATGATTCAATTACATATTGCATTTAGGGTTGTATTATAGTAATGGTAATATTAAGATTGCATTGCATTTAGTTAATCATAGTCATGGTAATATTAAGATTGCATTGCATTTAATTAATCATGGTCATGGTAATATTAGGTATGCATTACATGTGTAAAAAAGGAAAAAAAGGAAGAAGGTAACACCTCCGTAGTCTTGAAAAAGATTTTGAGGATAACATAAAAAATGATATTACCCTTTATTATGCTAATCGTAGGTTGTGTGTACAAATAGGTTGATAGTAATAAATAGACAGATGTCCTCTGTTATGCTAGTGCCCTTTGTTCTTGGGTTTACAAGGATAAAACACTTAATAGTCATGTGTGCCTAATACCGATATGATCACATAAGGAGGCTGAGACCTAGCAAAAATAGGTTGAGAGTCGAGTCCAAATAAAAAAAAGAAAAAAAAAGAAAAAGAAAAAAGAAAAAGAAAAAAAGAGAGAAAAAATAAGAAGTTAGTTATATGATAAAGAAGCCGCAATAATAGCAAAATCATTTATGATCTCGTGTGGTGAAAAATTGACCACTTGCTCTCTATACTCCTTAAGGTTAGGAAGGTTTCCACCGTGTGAAGAAAGGTGTTGGCACACTTAAATGACTAACTTAACACAGCTTAATTGATTTGAAATGATAAATTTGGAACTCAAGGGTTAGAGGATCATAACTTACAAATTGGGCACATTTGTTTATAAAAATCTTGAAAATCTAATTTGTCCTCGACAACTGAAAATTAGCATAATAAGATGATTTCATGCTCATACTTCTTACGCGGGCTAAGATTGGTATCGCCAACATCCCAATTATATAATTATCTGTTCTTTTTTTCACTTCTCGAATTATTTCTAGTCTTGACTTCCTTGAGGACAAAGAAATGTTTAAGCTAGGGGAGATTTGTTAGTTATATTTTTAGTCATAAATTATAGTAATTTTAGGTTGTATTTCCGCATATATTTTGCATTAATTGCATGCATCTTTTATTTTAATTATAAAATAGTAGTTTTTGGTAGGATGAAATCTACTATTGTATATTTTTGGTTTTTGTAAGATAATTAAATGACTGGAAAAGGAGTGATAAAGATTCAAACTTTAAAACCAAAAAAATAGGAGAATTGGTTGAAAGAATAGGAGAACTTAAAAGATAAAAGGGGGAGGCTGTAGAAAAAAAGACATCTTAGAGTATCTTGAAAGGATTTTATTGAAAAATCAAGCCCATCAAGCAAGAAGAGCTGTAGCAATTTAGGTTCTTTTGTTGGTTTTCGATTCGTAAGTTTTATTTTATTTTATTTATGATTGATCTAGTCGTCATGTCCGGCTAGAACAATCTTTGATTCCAACATTAAGGTTTAATTTCTATGATTTTGGTTTAATTATGTGAAGCGATTATGAGATGTTTTTATTTTAATGGTTTGTTTGTTTGATTCTTGATCTTAAACCCGGATCTAATCCGGTATATATTAGATTGTTAATAAAATTGGTCACTTTATTAATTTCTCTAATAAAGTTCTTCAAGATTTAAAACCCTAATCAAGTTTTGATTTTTGATATAAGGAACAATTAACGGTTTGAGTTTGTCTATGAATTTATTCTCGTTATAGAATCACACAATCTAGTTAAGCATACCGAACAGCGTGTGTGCTTAATTATAATCGATACTTCTATCGTGGACACCCGCACGCTAAGATCCGAATGACGTGAGATTAGAGTAGCGGGTTGGCTCCGATCAACGAACTGTGATTGATTGAACATTAGATAGAGGGGATATTCGAACAGCATAATGTCTAGTATCGATACAAATCATTAATTGAAAATTATCATTGTACCGTAATCGTTAATGATCGTAAGCCAAATCGAGTTAAGGAATTACCTTAGTGTTGGAATTAGTCTTCATATTTGAATATATTTCATAATTTAATTGATGTCTTTTATAATCTCCTTTTCATATTAAAAAAATACAAAAAAATGTCAATTTTCGTTTTTCCAGCAGAACCTTAACACGGGCGCGTGGAATTTTCTTTACAGTTGTGATACGGTCGTGTCAGCTTACTGGAATTTTTCTACTTTTTGTAGTTTACTTTTAGTTTACGTTTTAATTAAAACCACCACATTCCTTAGTCCATAATCAATCAAAGTAATTATACTAAAACGTTTTTGGTATAAAATAATTGACACATATCCCTGAGGACACGAACTCTACTTCCGCTCATATTATTTTTAGTGTGTGTACGGTAGGTTCACATTTTTATTATTTATATGATGGATTTGACACCCAACAAACGAACCTACTAAATGGGAAAATAAACGTAAAAAATATAAACCACGCATGCACATTGTGTTATGTTAACTCATAGAATTTAAAATGAAACGTAAAGCGACTCGTAAAATGGTGAATCACACATGTATGTTTGTGTCGTGTTAACTTGCAAAACCTAGAACGAACGTAAGACGAAAATTTACAAAATATGAAAAGTAGAGAGAATCAAAGTTGTAAGCATAAAAGTTTGTGAGATTAAATTACAAAGGATAAAAAATTTTGGGTTTAAAGTAAAAATAATAACTTTTGGAAGGTTATTTTGTAAAATATGAAAACTTTTGTGTTAAAAATTAAAAGTAAAATTTTTTAAAACCCCTGTACATAAGGTACAAACCATTATCTATAGAAAGTTGATAATTAGTATAATATAAATTACCAAAGATGGTAGTTAATTCATCCCCCACCCCCACCACCCACACACACAACAACTATTAGGCTTCAAATCCCATAACAAACAACACTTTAATGGTTAAAAACAAAAAGCTAGTAATGGTTTCCTTAGAGATGTTAAAAAATATTTGAATCCGAAACCAAAATTGTAATATCCAAAAATAAAAAAAAATTGGTTTTAGATACGGATAGTGATTTTTAGTATTTTTGGATATTCGGATATCCAAACTATTTGAAATATTTTTATATAAATTACAAAATAATAAATAATAAATAGAAATTTTGGATATTTTTATTAAAAAACTTTGGATATCCGAAAACTTTTACAAAAAAATTATTAAATTGTTAAATTTTTATAAAATTTATTAAATAATAAATTTTTTTCGAATTTGGATATCCGAACAGATGTCCGTATCCGAATCCAAAATTTCAGATATCTGATAGAAAAAATTTCAGATTCTTATTCAGATAGTGAATCTACTATCCGAAATTGAACACCCTTAGGTGCCCGACATGATACGTACACTAATTTTTGAATTTGATTGCAATAAGTTACAACTGTTAATAAAAGAGCATTTTCATGATTTTTGTAGATCTGAGATCTGATTTTTAGGATTTTAAAGATGGTTCCTTGTCTTATGTTTAATTTGATTGTTCTTAGTTATTCAAGAAGCCATAATAAAATAGAGGCATTGTACGTGAAAATTCCTTGGTAGCCCCTTTTACAAACCGACCAGAAAGCTAAATCACTATCATTTGGCTTTGTCTCGCGCCAACTCCCTCTATAATCATCGACAATCACAACGATAGTCGCTAGAACACATTACTCCGACAACGGTGGGGGTTGGTTTTCTTTTGAGTAAATAAAATGAAGTAAACTACGGTTTTAGTCTTTTTGATGTGGACAAAATGATTATTATATTAGAGCATTTATAATGGTTTTTTTATCCCTTTCTCTACAACTTAACTAAAATTTACATTTATCCCTAAAATTTGATTATTTCCTAAAAACTTTCACAACCCATTTTCCATATCTATCCCCTATATAATTGTTTATTCATTTATTATTTTTTTTTATTTACAATCACTCACAATAAATATATAAAATGATTATAAGAAATAAATAGTGTGTTTCTAAATATATGGATTCACTTTAGTTTTTTCCTAAAACTTTAGAAATAAGAAATGAAGAATGAGAATAAGAAATGAGATGTAAGAGTGAAAATAAAGATTTGTATATGTATTTCTTATAATTTAAGGATAGGAAATAAAATGATAAACTCATTGTGAATGCTATTTTCTAAAGTTAAGAAAACCTTTCTTTTTTTTTTTTGCCGTTAAAAAGAAAAAAAGAAAGAAAGCCTTTCTTTTAGATTGACAAACCAATGCAGATTTCAACAACTAACACCACTCTCTCCAATTCATGTGGCGCCTAGCCTTGAGTTGAGATCCCTCTAGCCTCTAGCAATCAATCAATCTATGCAAATTTTTGTCAAAATTAGGGTGGGGTTTTCCATTACTGATCTATGCGTATACAAACTAAGTTGGAGTTTATGATTAAATCACGTGAACTAATTAAAACTATAATTTACTCCCTTTTATATAAACTTAACATATTTTTAAAGTTAATTTCAGTTTTACTATTTAAAGTTTGACAAAAATAATTAATCATTTTTTTTCAAAAATTTAAAAACATTAAATTAAATTCAAAAGTTTTATTATTTGTTTTAATTTTAATTCAAAAGTTTTATCATAAAAAATTTTCAATTTTAATCTTAAAGTTTCATATTTTGTATTCAAGTCGAAATAACTTGTGAAACTTTTGAACTGAAGAATTGTTGAATTTGAGTGTTGAATTTTTTTCAAAAATTTGTTACTTTTGTCATATCTCGGGGAGTAAAATCAAATTTAACTCTAATTTTTAACAAACTTTGTGTTGAATTTTAAATGCGTGACAAATACAAAACTTAAAATACTAAACATGTTAATTTTTAAAATTAATCTTCAAACATGTTATGATCTAAACCAAATGGACCCATTTATGCACTAAACTCCATTAAAGTTGATGGTTTGCAATTTAGCATGTTTATTTTCTTTATTATCCATGTGATATGGTTCTGCAAGTATTTCTAAACAAGGATCAAGCTGGCACCAACAAAGCAACAAAGTCAACTCTTCGAAATGTCAATTCTTTTTGGTTATCCTCTCTGTTTCTCGCGTGATACCTCTCTCAATTACTTTATTTTTTAAACAAAGATGTGTATTATTTAAATTATAAATAACTTGTTACTAGACATATATAAAATCAATATAACAATACCAAAAAGATAGAGAAATCAGTGTAATATATCTATTTTATCTAAATAGATTTTTAAAAAGATACCAAATAAAAATCAATATAAACCTTAAAGTTTATGAAACTGGTTTGAAGAAACTAAATTCTCTTACAAATATATTTATATGAATTATGGAATAAAACATATCTTAATATATAGTCGTTAAAGACATTGATAATAAACTTTGAAGACTAATTCAAATATATGATAATTAATAATCTTAATTAAGTTGACATAAAATTATGTCCATATTTTTAATTTAAAAGTTATACCACTTGTAATATTTAGCAATTCATCTTTAACGAAAAAGCTTAAACTTTTAAATTGTATAATCATTTCAAAATGATATATTAAAATACAATTGGTACATTAAATTTTCAAAGATGGTTATGTCATAGAAATAGACTTATTTGGTTTGTAGCTTTCTGATGGATAACAATATTCAATTCCCGTTTCAAAAACTAAAATATGTAGTATGCTCATTCTGAACGATATCAAGCATACTTAAATCAAGTAGAGGCTATGTTGCACAAGTTACAATTGATATAATCATCCTTTCTCAACTTCTAATATAAAGAATCTATTAATGAACATTTTGACTTTGTAATCAATAATTAATGATAATTATTTGTTAAACATGAGAATATTATGATCAATTTTAAATGGAGTATTTATAGACACAATGATCTTCGAAAACTATTATTTAAAAGAGCGTGACAAAGTAGATCACATTTCTAAATAATATGGTTTGTTGTCATGTTTCATTAGGATGAATAACATTGCCCATATTCTTTAGAATCATCCTTTTTTCATAAAAATTAGTTTAATATTCTGTATAATTTAATGTTATGTAATAAATAATTTAACAATTAAATACTTTTTTATAACTCAGATTAATTACGTCTTTATTTTATATCATGTTGTACACATTTACAAACATTAATGTTTGAATATTCTCCTTCTTAATGTTTTTTAATTCTCAGATGTAACACCTTATAAATTCACAAACATAATGATTTCAACCAAAACACACACACAAATGGATTCTCAAGGACCTATAAGGCTTCCCATCATAGATTTCACCAATGTAAACAAACATACCCGAGGAACCCTCGTTTGGGACTCAACAAAATCCCAAGTTTTCAAAGCCCTTCAAGAATTCGGTTGTTTCGAAGCGATTTTCGATGGGATTTCGCATGATCATCGAAGCTCGTTGTTTTCTTCCTTGAAGCAGCTATTCGATCTCCCCTTAGAAACAAAGGTGAGAAATGTTACTGAAAAGCTCTACAACGGCTACATCGGGCAAGCTAAAGAGGTCCCAATCTTCGAGAGCTTGGGGATCGAAGAACCTGAAAGTTTCACTAATCTCATGTGGCCTCAAGGCAACATGGAATTTAGGTAAGTCGTTTAATTTACACACCGTGATAATCAACATATATGTATGAGATTGAGTTGCATCATACATCAACCCTTTTAATGTTATATATAACACATTGTTGATTATAACAGCAACAACATACGCATTTACTCGGAGAAATTAAAGGAGCTTGATGAGGCTGTGCGGATGATGGTGCTAGAGAGCTTGAATTTGGAGAAATATATGGATGAACATATGGACCTAACAAGTTATCTTGTTAGGGTGATGAAGTATCGAACACCGATGAAAGATGAATCCAATATGGGACTACTTAGTCATGCTGATAAAAATATTTTGACAATTCTGCAATCAAATGAAGTTGAAGGACTAGAGGTGCAAAGTAAAGAAGGAGAGTGGTTTAAAGTGAAATTCTCAGCAAATAGCTATGTGGTTATGGTTGGGGAAACCTTCAAAGTAAGTTAACATAACCTTGATCTAATCCAAAAATTTTCAATAACACCATATAAGTTTATGTTAATTACTGTAGTTATGTTGGTGGTCATCGGTGATTATCCCACCTTCATGGGTTTTAGAATCGTAGACGGATGATATATCTTCTTAATTATTATTAAAGTTAAATTCGATTATGCTTCTTGATGAAAATAACTATTTTTCTTCAAAAAATAGAAAAACATCAATTTAGGTTCAAATGTTTCATAAGTTGTTTTAGTTTAGTCCAAAAGTTTTGAAAGAAAATAATTACTTTTGTTAAATTTTAAAGAGTAAAAATAAAATTAACTTTAATTATTTTTTCAAAATGTTTTGGTGGGTTAAATATGTTATTGGGGAAGGTCATGGATTCAACTGTTCAAGTCTTACTTTGAGCAATATGTTTAGAGTTGAGACGGTAAATTTTCTCAGTAATAATTTTCCGTGAGGGAGTTGGGGGATAAGTAGATTCAATTAAAATAAGAATCAGTTATATGTCTGTTGGTGTATATCGGTTGGTGATAGTAAATGTTGTGGTATTGGATACAGGTATGGACGAACAAACGCTTACATGCAGCAACTCATAGGGTGGTGGTGAAGGGAGATAAAGATAGATATTCAATTGGTTTCTTTTCGGTTCCAAAATGGGAGAAAATCATAAAAGCGCCTGAAGAACTGGTGGATGAAGAACACCCTTTATACTTCAAGCCTTTTGATTATGGAGAGTTTTTCAAATTCTTCATCAAGGCAGAAAATGTTAATGACAAATTCGCGCTAGAAAAGTATTGTGGTCTGTCAACTGAAACATTGTAATATTGTTTGTTTTTTTGTTGAGCATTCGAAATATTTATACTCTCGTTTACTTATAAATATCATATATACACATAAAATATCAGATTTTAGAGGTATATGATATTTTACGAGTTAAAGGGTATATATATTTACTTTTTATTTTTATATATTGTGTGTAAATTTTATTTATAATGTAAAAACAGACTTCTGTAAAGTTTGATGTATATATATATATATATATTTTTTTTGTTCTAATTGTATTTGAAATATAATATCTACCACATTTTCCTCATTTAAGGTTGGGTAACAATTTCCTGAAATAAGTCGACATGTTGCCAAAAATAATCTTTTAAATCCATCCGTTAGAAGACAAACTCCGGAAAGTAGTGATGACAAAAAGGTAATTTAAGAATAAAATAATGCAATAAAAATTGAATAAAAAACAAAGTACTTTTCATAATTAAAATTATACATTTATTTAATGATTTTTTTTTCAAATAGGTGTTGATGGAAAATTTATTTACTAAAATGGATTATTTAAAAAATATTTATCAAAATAGGTGTTTTTAATAAAATTTCCATTTTTCGCTTCTTATTTTATTGGATTGAAAATAATCTGTATGCAAGAATTATTCTTTAGATAAAACTGAAAGAAAATATTGCTTAGTAAACAAAAATAATTGTTTGTAGTGTGAGGTTTTAAAACTTTTATGATTTAGTTATTAACTGCGTCCCTATCTCTTTTTTAAATATAATAAACTATTTAATATATTTTTTTCTACAAGCATTAAATAACTATATAGAAGTTTATTTTGTTTGATTGTCATATAATAACAAAAGGTTTAAAAAAGTGTAGTTTTTTTACTATTACAAATGCTTTTCATTATTAAAAAAACAACAAAATATATGTAAACGTATTTCATTATTGGTTTTAAATCTATTTTGTTTTTCAAACATCCTTTTTAAACAGTTCAGTATTAAAACATATTTTTTTAAAAATTTTGATTTTCTGAACCGGCATTTTTGATACCATTGTGTTTTCTTAAAACGTCATTTATATAATTTGTTACATCCTTTTAAATACCATTCGTTTTTTAAAGGCGTTTAGAAAAAAAAGGATTTTTGAAAATAATGACCTTAAGGTTTTATAAAATACATTTAGCAAAAGGAAAGGATTAAAAAAATGTTTTCTAAAAAAATAATCGTTTTAAAGAATAACTCTAGAAAACGATTTGTATTAAAAAGTGTTTAGAAAAAACGAATTGGTTTAAAATAGAGTTTGTAAAAACCAAAATGCATTAAAAAGATGTTAGAAAATTCAGTGGTTTAAAAGAATATATATCAAAAACTTGAATGGGTTAGGAAAACCTTTAGAAAGGCCACTGGTTTTTAACGGGGTTTTTAAAAATCTTAACTGTATTATAAAGGGTGTTTAAAAAAATGAAACAATGTCAAAAGAGAAGGCTTCATAAGGAACGTTCATAATCATTTATAAAATTTACTTATTTTTACACATAATTTTCAAATAAATTATAGAGATTTTTAATTTTTTTATAAAATCTAAACGTCCAACTAAAAAAATTGTTTAGTCTTATTAGAAACATTTTCTTTAACCTTTTTTCTAAGGAATACTTATATAAATAGAAATCTATTTTTATCTAATAAGTTTAGAAGTGAGTAAAATAAAGTATATAAATAACACCCGTTTTGATAAATAACTTTCAAATCACCCATATTGGTAAATAAGTTTTCTACTAATTAAGAAAAAACTGCTTTTTTAAGTGTGAATCAACTCTAAAATCAACTATATCCAGAAAATTGGGGTATAGACGGGACTCATCCCAAAATAAGAACTGCAACAGTGATAGGCCATCACTAAACCGGTTTAGGTAGATCGGCCGGTCGATTTCAATAAAAGTTAATGAAGACCGGTTTTTTTATCAAACCAATTTGGATTTGCAACAAGTTTAATGAGGTGTAGACCCCAGACCCGCACCTACAAACCGGTTTAGGTGGGTTTGAAACGGTTTCGGAGTCGTTGTTTATTTAAAAACTAAACCCTATAATATAAAAAATACTGTAAATATTATAAGATATTAGTAAACACACAGAAACACAAATAAAATATAAGATAGCCTTCAACTGGTGAGCAATCTTATAATAAATGTTATAAGATATTAGCAGTGCTATTTCTTCTGTGTGTATTTATTCTTTGAACCTTGTAATTCGCCTTCAACTGGTGAGCAATCTTGTATCCATTTCACGTCGTTCAAGTATATCCTTCAAACAAACGCACACTTCGACTGATCGACTGTGTGATGTTCTTCTTGGAGATATTACACTGCGACTATCAGAAAAAGTGGAGTATGAAGCTATCACAGTAGTTTGTATAGTTAATAAATCGTGAGCCATAACGGCTATAAGCAAAATTTTAAATGCATTTTCTTTCCACAAACCAATATAACAGTGGTTTGTGGTAGTGGTGATGGGGTTGTTATGGTGGTGACGGGGTGGTTGTGGTTGTTATAAAAACACCAATTGATCAACTAAAGATTGAATGAATCTTATTAAGAATATCAAGAATCAACATGAACTACAAATTTGAACTGTAACTGATTTCGGAAGAAAATTTTCTCCGCTCACTATATACTGTGTTATTTTCCTAACTACCGATTAACTCCGTTTATATAGAGCTCTTTCAGTAGTTTAGCTCTTTTAGTAGTTTAGCTCTTCTTCAGTAGTTTAGCTCTTCTTCAGTAGTTTTATAAAGAGCTTCTGAATTATCAAATAATGTCACAACTAGTCCCTCTAGTTTAAAACATGACTTTATTTAACAATCTCCACCTAAGTCTTGGTTTAAACTCAGCCAAGTCTTAAGCAATCAACACAAAACTTAAACTTTGATCCAGGCAGTGCCTTAGTCATCATATCAGCAGGGTTTGAATCAGTTCCAATCCAATTCACCTTCACCTCTTTAGAACAAATCACATCTCTCACAAAATACATCTTGACATTAATGTGTTTAGTTCTTTCATGAAACACACTGTTCTTTGCCAATTGAACAGCCCCTGCATTATCACACCACACTTCAACT
>BJCM01152271.1:0-16819 GCA_018326385.1 Flaveria bidentis | reverse complement strand
CTTCGGAAGATTTCATACTTAGAGTATTTCTTGTTGCTGGTGTGAGAACTTCCAAAGCTTCTACTTCAGTACTCATGTGCATGCATGTAGAAGGACTTTGGGTGTTTGGTTGCTTCAGCCTCTTCATAATTCTCTACAAATTCTTATATGAAGCATAGGCTAGGAATAATCTTATGGCTTCAATCCTTGCAATTGGTGCAAAAACTTCATCATAATTTATTCCTTCTTCCTGAGTATATCCTTGAGCAATCAGCCTAGCTTTGTTTCTCATAATTATACCTTTGTCATCTAGTTTATTTTTGAATAACCACCTTGTGCTAATTGGATGTTGACCTTCCGGTGGATCAACTAGATTCCAGACTTTCTACTTTTCGAATTGTTGAAGCTCTTCTTGCATAGCTTCAATCCAGCTATTATCTTTTAGTGCAACTGAGATATTAGGAGGAACCACTTGTAAAAGAAAACAAATGAAAAGACAAATGTTTGTAGCTCCCCCTTGGCTTCTAGTAATTATTTCATTAAGATCACCAATAATGTTGTTGATTGGATGAGTCTTATGAAAACTTGTTGTTAGGATTAGGATATGCTCAACAGGAATAGATGATTCTAAGTTGGTCATGTTCATTGATGAAGATGGGTTCAGCTGAGATGAAGAGTTTATGAAATAATCAAAGTGTTCTTATGGATCATCTGAAGCGGAATGATGTCCATCCTTATTTTGAACATTAGTTGGAGTATGAACATATTCCGCAGGAACATCTACTGATGTGTTTTGAACCTCCGCAAGAGTTACATGAACATCTATGGATGGAGTTTGTCACCTGCTGATATTGGGTGGACTAATTGCTGATTTGGATAAATCACCGCTGATTGTATATATCTCTAGATGTTGAACACTAATCTGTGAATGTAGAGTTAGCAGATGCTGATGTAGTGCTTTCATCTGAGGATGTAGATCTATTTGATTGGTTTTGGGCTGCATTGTTAGCATGATGTGTAGGTCCTTGTTCAAAAACACTTGAATTTTAAGGTTTTAAAGGATCAACAGATCATCATACTTCATTCATGTTTGGAGGCACAAATGGATAGTATCCATCTTCAGTACATGCAGTATTCAAATAACCAAAGTTAAATGATTCTATGAGTTCATCTATATCAATCAACCATGAAGATTCTTTAATAGATTTTAGAAGTAAGGACTCATCAAATGACACACTAGGAGTTTCTTTCACAATATGTTATTATGGAATGTAAATCTTATATGATTTAGATGTTAAAGAATATCTAACAAAGAAACCATCATAGGCCTCTTTTGAAAACTTTCCCAATTATTCTTTTGTGTTTAAAACATATACATGACACCAAAAAGCTCTAAGATACCCTATGTAAGCTTTTCTTTTAAATAAAAACTCATAATGATGTTTTATTATGTTTTTTGACAATCAATGTTCTATTTTGAACATTGCATGTTGTATTTACAGCTTTAGCCCAAAAGGTGATTAGCAATTGTGAATCAACTAGCATTGTCCTTGCTGCTTCAATAAGAAATTTGTTTCTTCTCCCAACAACTCCATTTTGTTGTGGAGTTCTTAGTTCACTAAAGTGTCTTGCAATGCCTTTAATCTTGCAAAAAGATTCTAAGATTGTATTAACAATTTCAGTCCCATTATCACTCGTGAAAATTTTAACTTTATGATCAAGTTGATTTTCAATCTTAGTGACAAATTCCATTAATGTTTTTGAAGTTTCACTCTTTTTTTTAAGAAAAAGACCCATGTGAATCTAGTAAAATCATCCATTACCACTAGACAATATTGCCTTTTACCAATGCTCATCACATTGGTTGGACCAAAAAGATCCATATGAAGCAATTTGAGTGGTGTTGTGTTTGTATTGATAAGCTTGGATTTATAAGACACTATGTGTTGTTTTCCTTTGTATCATGAAGAACAATGATTTAAACAATACAACTCTTTCTTTGGCATACTAATGACTAAGTCATTTTTCACCAATTTGTTCATATTCTTGATATTAAAATGAACAAGCCTTTTATGCCCCAACTGAGATTCATTTTCAAATGATTTAGACAACAGTCAAGTTTCATTGCTTGTGAGGAAGTATTGTTCATATCCAACACATATGTGTTTCCTTTTCTTGATGCTCTAAGAAGGATCTAATCTTCTGGAACTAAAACCTGGCTTAAGAATGTAAGAGTTAGTGTTATCAAATAATGTGGTATAACTTTGATCATAGATTTGAGACACACTTAACATATTATATTGTAATTTTTAATAGTAATTTACTTTCTTAAATTTAAGCACACCATTAATTACCATTCTTTCAACAACTATTTTACCTCCCTTTTTATCCCAC
Organism: Flaveria bidentis; assembly: GCA_018326385.1. NCBI lineage: Eukaryota > Viridiplantae > Streptophyta > Magnoliopsida > Asterales > Asteraceae > Flaveria > Flaveria bidentis. Next base: position 14,446 of record BJCM01152271.1, on the reverse strand, counting down.
CAAATGCCACATAAGAAGCATTTTTATGTTTGAAGTCATGGAGAAGAGAACATGCAGGTCCGTTTAAGGGATGGTCACTTACAAGACAACACACAATGAGGAGAGTGATTTAGAATAATTAACATATCTAATAGGGAACTAGTAACCAGTCATATTTTGATACTATGAAACATAAGTAATAAAGAGACGAAACAAGAACAAGATAACACAAGTGTTGGGTTTTCAAGAATATTATATATTTCTCTCAAGTTCCTTACAAGTTTTACAAAGCATAAAGAAAGATACAAGGGACCTAAGATTCTTTATACTACATCCTACAGTTGGCCATACTTTGAAGGCTAGCTGGATACATGATCTATAAAACAACAAAATCAATATAGAGTCAAAAGACATATTTCCTTTTGACAAGTGACTATGTCATGCCATAGCTCACACCCTAATACATTACAAAAAGTATAAAAGTACATAAAGTAGAAAGTAACATACTCAAGACCTTAATGTACAGTTACCAAAAGCATGGACCTTTCACCAACTTGTGAAGTTGGTGAGTCAACAACGTTGCAGCGGAAAGGTGGTCCAACTTTATGGTAAAACGTACATCAGATAAAGCTTGTACTCAAAATTCTTTGGAAGAAACGTGTCTTCATGTGTTGGCTTTGGAAGACTTTGTCTTTGAAGCTTCGGAAGTCTTCATGTTTGGCTTCGGAAGATGTTGGTCTTGGCTTTGAAAGATTTCACACTTAGAATATTTTCTAAGGCATGGTGTGAAACTTTCGAAGCATTCTACTTAGTACTTTCTGTGCATGCATGCCTGATAGACTTTAGATGTTTTGGATTGCATCAACCTTATATGAAACCCTACAAACTCCCCCTAGGCTAATGCTACCAAAACATTTGAAGACTTCAGATATTGAAAATCCTCATTATGATGATGCCCATTCCTTTTTTCATAAGATGGTCAGGATCATTTAGACTCATAGTGTCTTCTCATCTCAAAGAGATCATGTAGAGGTAGATTGAACATGTCTTGCCATGTGTAGACATCTTCAATACCTTGATCTCTAATCACATGCCATCTCTCTGGATTAGTAGTGTAAATCCAGGATAAGATGGGTCTTCCTGATGCCAAATAAGCTACTTGGATTGGAGTTGGTGAAGCTTCATCTTGTTGAACATCCTAAGGATGTTCTGACTCTTCCTGAAGTTTGGAGGTGGATGCCTCTTTCTTCTTCTTCTTAGACTTTGGTTTAGAAGCCATCCTTTTTCTCCTCTTTAAACTCTTTAACGAAGAAGACTGGCATGCAACACCTTGTTGATCATCCTTGTCTTTCTCAGTTGGGTCTTCCTCTCTCATAGGTTCCAACTGAGAGGGGATAGAATCATGTTGTAGATTAGAAGATGAAGCATGCTGAGATTCAATATGAGGTCGAGGTTGTGTTTTCTTAAAAGTTTCAACCTTTACCTCCACTTCTTGAGGGACTTGACTTGGTAGGGAGTGTAAGTCAACAAGTTCTCCTCTTTTAATCTTCCGCTTGATCACCCTAATGTGCTCATCCATAGTAGATAGAGACATAGGGCAAAGTCTCCATCCAGAGAATCCATATAACTTTAGAAAGCTCATCATCCTCTACCTATTAACAGACTTCTTTTGGTTCTTCTGGATGATGGCTCTTGACTTGGCTGCTTCTCCCTCATCTTCCTCTTTGTTACCTTTTGTTTTTTGAGCACTTGAAGTTCAAGTTTCTTGAGATACTCAAATTCAATGTACTCAAAGGATAAGGGAAGAAGTGCATCAGCCTGGTAGAAAGTTGTGGCACTTAGGTAGTTGATCATGTTGATCCTATCAGTTTCTTTGTCTACCTGAGGTTCTTGTGGAGTCACAATCTCTTGCATAGGACTTTCTTGAACTGGTAAGAGAGTGGGAACATGTTTGTAGAGCCTTTTCAGTCTCTTTTCTTCATTGATCTGAAGAAGCAATCTTGTATCCTCTGCTTCCTTCTTTTCTCTTGATAACTCCAAGTCAGCCAGTTCATTCAATTCTTTTAAGGGGAGGAAGATCTTATTATCAATATCATAGTTCTTGGTCTGTAAGGAAGCAATCTTGACTGCCCTTGACTCATCATTTTGAGTGTTTGGTCTGGGGGCAGCCCTGATTGCAACATCCATGAAGCCAGCAGACCCAACAGAGCAATTTTCTCCCTTTAGCTTTCTTTTCCTCTCTCTCTCCTCCTCTTCAATCTCCTTAGGAGTCATTTTCCTTTTCTTTTTGTCACTCACAGACCTTTGTGACTCAGGGTGGAGAGAGCTTTGGCCTTCATAGCTTCGAGTAACATCCATGCTCCGGTTAGAGAGAGGTTGAGATACAACTTCACCAGCAGGTGTCTTATCAAGGGAATGGATTTCTGAAGTAGTTGTAGGTGTGACAGGGCTCTCAGGTTCCATCACTGGGCCTTCAGTCAAGGTTTTCCCTTTGAAGCTAATCTCAGGGTTTGCCTCAACATCTAGTTGACTAATGACATTGCCTGATTGCCTTTGTCTCCCTTTGATTCTAAACTTTTCAGTAATCCTGTCTTGAATCCTTTGAGCCAACTTGTCAACTTGTTTATATTGGCTTGGGTTTACAAGTGGCATGTTGATAAGGTCAAGACCTTCATAGTAGTTCAAGGTCTAAAAAGTTGAAGACCTCTTGCTACCCTTGAACTCTTAGAAGAATAAGGGCTCTTCTGTTAGCATCATACCTCCACCCTATAATGTAGTTAGAAGTTCCTTGAGGTGGAAATGACATAACCCTTGGTATACCTTCCTCAAAGAGACTCTAAATGAGAGAGTCTATAGAGTTCACTTTAATTTGAACTTGAGGAAGTTACTGAGTCTGAACAACTGCAAGTTAGGATGGTGAGTCCTTAGTGTCCATACTCTATGAGGAACTCCCAAGTTTTGTGATTGTAATGACTTCCTCCCCCTTTTTGGTAGCATTAAACTCTTGCATAGGTGAGCTAGGAGTTAGGTCAAGGTTCTTATGTTCCTAGATGAGCTCTTCTTAAAGGTCTCCCAACTACTTTCTTCTTGAGATAAAATATCTCAAGTTACTGATCTTTGATCCTATTGTGTAAGGTAGTCACTTGAGATTCCAAGTGACTAACCTTAGAGACTAAATAAGTTCATGTTTTTTACACTTTTTGCACCTTTAGTCTCAGATTCCCCTCTTCTTCATCAAAAGATTCATTAGGGGTGAGATAATTGGACTAAAGTCCTCAGTCTCACCACCAACATCATGTTCTTAGCAGCTGGTTTTCCTATGCTCACTGACAACTTTAGATGGAGTGTCAGTGGGCTTAGTTACAATGGTTGAGGTCTTAAAGATGTAATCACTTGTAGAAGTGAGAGCCTCTTCCATATGGACCTCCTGAATAGGTTCAGGGAGATCCACCTCAGTGGTAGGTAGATGATGTGGGCTAGACAAAGGAGAGTCAGGAGCACTCATATCTCTTTGAGTGGGGGAAGAGTAGAGATACTCATGGCACAAACTGAATCCCAAGTCCTCATCATCATAGAAGTCAAGGCTGGGGTTTGGTTGGTTGAGTTCTAAAGGCTGTGGATGGTAACTTTCCCCTAAAGGTTGTTCACTTGAGTGTTGAGACTTAGAGTGAAGGTTTAAGGTTGTTGCTAATGAGCTCATCACGATGAGCATGAGGAACCTTAACACTGATTCTTGAAGAGATTGGAGTGGTTTGCTCCTTAAGGGATGTGGGAGCTCTAGTGTACACTTCCACCTGTGCGGGTAGTAGTATGGGGGCCTGCATAGACTGAGTAACTTGTGTAATGGTTCATTTGGATCTTCTTTGGTATGTGCGGGTGATTTGTGGTTGTTTTCGTGATTGAGAGGTATAGGGATGGGTTCAACACTAGCTTGTGTTGCTAGGTTGTCTCCTTGAGCAATGAGCTCTAAGATTTTGGGGACAAGGGCCGTTTCTACCCCAAAGAAGCCAATAGTTGGTTTTTTCAAAATTTTAAAGATGTTGGGCTTCATCTGTCCCAGTTTAAGAACATTACCTATTTCCCTCAACTATGAGCCTAGTTCACAGTTGAGAATGTGTTGAACATATCTAGGAAATATGTAATATTCTAAGGAGTCCAAGGTAGCAATCAAATTTGTATAAACAAACTGAGAGTGCCTGAACTTGATCCCTTGAACCATCCCATGCACTATGAAAGAGATATCTTTAGGAATCTGGTCCCAGTCCCCATGCTTGTTGGACAAGCTATGGATGACCACATGAAGTAATTACTTCCACTAGGAGGAGACATTCTCTTTCCTAAAGGTCTTGACAGAGAAATCTCCTTCATAGCCCATTTACTCAAAGGAGTGGTTGACAACTCTTTTGGGAAGAACAATTCACCTTCCTTATCATCTAGCAGAAGGTGGGTGTTGATGATGGCCAGACTAATGAAGATTGTCATACCCTACACTGTAGTAGATAGAGCCTTCTCCCTATTCATAATGACCTCTTGACGGGTCTTCCAAAACTCAAGCAAATAATCCTCATTGAGAACATGATCAATGGTAAAGGAGGTGGAATAGTTGGATACAGCCAAAAACTGACAAACCTCTAAGAAATGAGGATCTTTCTTAGAGTGCAACATAGCAACCTAATTGTGTTTCCTATGTAATATCATGGAGAAGTTTGGGTTATTTATGTAGTTGAGATTGGCCATTCATTAGAAAGCTTCGAGGTGAAGGAAATGAAGAACAAAGGCGGTTTGAGAAAATTTTGGGAATTTAGGTTTGGGAGGAAATGAAGATGATAAAGAAAGAGGGGGAACCATTGGGTTTATATTTGAAATGGATCTCAGACAAAGTTAATGAAAGAAGATAAACTTTTAAATCCGGATGTCAGTCTTACCTCTGAAAAAGTAGTTTGCTTTTGCCCAAAAGTAGTTTTCTTGGAAGTCATAACTCTTCTGAAAGTAATTTCACTTCGAAAGTTTTGAGAAGAAAGCTTTCGAAGCCAAAGTGACTTCGGAAGATATTTCAAAGATTTTAGAGAATTTAGCTTCGGAAGAGATTAACCTTCTGATGTTGTAAAAGCTTCTGAGAGTTAATTACTTTATGAAGAAAAAGGTTCTTTAAAACATACAAGTAATTAGAAACAAATTTAAGCTTTAGAAGATATGTTGGAAATTTCTTCTGAAGATAAATGTTCAATGATAGTTGTTTGTTTTAAAGACTTAAATTCCTTCCTAAGGTAAACCATATCTTCCAAAAAGAAATTTTAAAAAATCTAAGAAAAGTATTCAAGAGAATTTTACTTCCAAATAACAAGGGCTTATGAAGGTGATAGATAAGACAAATTAAGGACACACAAATTTTAGGAATAAGATATGATTAAGTTTTTAACAAAAAGTTACTCATCTCAATAGCTGATACAAGATATTTGAATCTCTGTTCATCAAATGCTTTGGTGAACAGATCAGCATATTATTCATTTGTGTTAACCTTGACTAGTTTGATTAATCATTTCTTGGAATTATCTCTAATCAAATGATACCTGATATTGATGTTTTTTGTCCTTGAATGCTACATAGGATTCTCTATGATAGAAATGGCACTATTGGTGTCTATGTAAATGAGAGTCTCCTTAACGTTGAACCCATAGTCTAGCATATGATTCTGAATCCAAAGAACTTGAACACAACAACTTGCAGCAACAATTTATCCAGCTTTAGCAGTTGATACAGAGACACAGGATTGCTTCTTGCATTGCCATGAGACTACCCTTCCACGAACAAACTGACATCCCCCTGATATAGACTTAGCAGTCCTACTACATCCATATTCACTATCTGTATATACATACAAATTGAAGTCAGAGTTTTTTGGATACCAAATGCCAAGTGTTGAGGAACCTTTGAGATATCTTAAAATTCTCTTGACAGGTAATAAGGTGTGACATCTTGGGGTTGGCTTGATATCTTGCATAAACACATGTGGCAAATATGATACCAGGCCTGCTAGTTGTGAGGTACGACCCTGTAAAGGTGTTCATACATACACTCCCTTCAAGATTAGGCCCAAGGGAGTGGTTTCTTGGTATGGGTGTCTTAGCAACCTTACAATAAATCATGTTGAATCTCTTCAATATGTCTTGAACATACTTTGACTGACTTATGAAGATGCCATCTTCAACTTGCTTCACTTGAATTCCTAGAAAGAAATTAAGTTCACCCATGGCACTCATTTCAAATCTATCCTTTATCAGCTTCTCAAAATCTTTGCAGAGCTTTGGATTAGTTTAACTAAAGATGATGTCATCTACATACACTTGAACTAGCATTAAGTCATTTCATGTTCCTGTGATGAAGAGAGTTCCATCTATAGCACCTCTTCTGTATCCATGCTTGCAGAGATATTGAGATAGAGTCTCATACAACTTTCTTGGTGTTTGATGAAACCTAATAGATCTTTATCAAGCTTTTAAACATAATGAGAATGATCAAGATCTGCAAACCCAGGTGGTTATTTGACATACACCTCTTCATCAATCACCCATGGAGAAAAGCACACTTGACATCAAGTTGGTAGACCTTCAAATTCTCGGATGCAACAAAAGCTAAGAATATACTAATAGCTTACAGTCTTGGCACAAGAGAAAAGACATATGTGTAGTCAATTCCTTCTTCTTGTGTGTACCCTTGAACAACTAGTCTTGCCTTGTTTTTGATGACAAGTCCTCTATCATCCTTCTTATTCCTAAAAATCCATTTGGTTCCTATAGTGGTCTTCCTATGAGGAAGAGGACATAGGTTCCAAATGTTTTGTCTTTTGAATTAAAGTAGCTCTTCTTGCATAGCTTCAACCCAACTTCCATCCTTCAGAGCCTTATCAATCTTCTTAGGCTCTATCTGAGATAAGAAACAAGAGTGAAGACAAACATTTGTATCATGGGTTTGTCCTCTTATTCTTACCCCTGAATGAACATCTCCAATGATGTTTGAGATAGGATGAGACTTGGGATCCTTAGCTAAAGTATCATAGCAAGTTGTTGAGATAGATCCAAATTATAGAAATTCAGATCTAGAATTAAGGTTTCTCCCACCACATCAGCACACTTATCAAGTGAAACTTGATCCAATGAGTGTGTGATATCATTGATGTTGACTTCTATGGAATGGTCATCAGCATCTAGAAATTCTTGATCACTATCACCATAACCATTTTCTTCCACATTTTAAGTTTCATTATCTAGTTGTTGTGCATCTGAGGTGGAATTTGAAGGCATCTCAGATGTATTAACTGAGTTTGTCATTGTTGTGTTGCTAGAAACTTCATTAATAGGATTAGTAACAATTGGAGCTAAAGTTGTATAGCTTGAAGGTCTTTTCAACTTAAATCTTAGATCAGGATCATCTGTTGGTAAAATATCTGTAGACCCTAAAACATTTTCACCAGATTTGTTAAAACAGTTGGTAACTAAATCAATATCAAATAACTAATTAGGACCAAAACCATTTATACTAGGTCTGTCTTCATTGAAGGTCACATTGACTGACTCCTTAACTATTATGGTTCTAAGATTGTACACTCTATAAGCCTTAGCTTGGGAAGAGTATCCAATGAAGTGTCTATCATCTGATTTTTCAGCAAACTTGGCAATTTGATCTTTGGTATTCAATATGATGCAAGGGCATCCAAATGACTAGAGTAAACCAATGAAAGGTTTCCTTTTGAGTCAAAGTGCATAAGGAGTCTTACCATGTGTCTTAAGCACTAAAACTTTGTTCTGCACATAGAAGGCAGTGTTGACTGCCTCTGCCCAGAAGGTGATGGGTAGCTTAGAGTTAGACAACATAGTTCTTGCAGCTTCAATCAGTCACCTGTTTCTCCTCTTAGCAACACTATTTTGCTAAGGAGTCCTGGGATAACTATATTATCTTGTAATACCCTTTTCATCAAAAAATGTATCAAGGATTTTGTTCTTGAATTTAGTTCCTTAATCACATCTTATGGTTTTGACCTTGTGATCATATTGATTCTCAATCTCTAATATGAAATTCTTCAGAATCTCAAGAGTCTCATCCTTAGTTCTAAGAAAGAAGACCCAAGTGAATCTTGTAAAGTCATCTATGATCAATAAGAGGTCCTTCCTAGACTCATTACACTGGTGGGGCCAAAGAGATCCAAATGTAACAAGTGTAGGGGAGTAGTGATGGAGTTTTTTTCCTTTGGCTTGTGAGATACCTTGTGTTGCTTCCCTTTGAGGCATGCAACACAAGGGTCATCACTTTCAAACTCTTTCTTTGGCATTCCAGTTACCATATCATTCTTATTCAGTTTATTCATGTTTTTTAAGTTTACATGGCACATTCTTTTATGCCAGAGAAAAGACTCATCACTATTTGCTTTAGACAGAAAGAATGAAACTTCTCCTAAGAGAGATGTTTCTTGTAAGTTCATCTTGTACTTGTTCCCTTTCCTAGGGGTTTTGAGCAAGATACGCTCATGAGGAATGACCACCCCGGGCTTGAGAACAATGCACTCATGCTTAGTGAAGAGCATGTTATGACTCTGATCACAAAATTGAGATACACTCAGAAGATTGTATCCAAGCTCCTTGACAAAGGTCACCTTCTTAATGTTGATCTTACCATTTGTGACCATGCCCTTTCCAGTAATATAACCAGTAGCATCTCCTACAAAAGCAACTGGTCCTCCATCAATCTTTTCGAACTTTTGGAGTAGTGACCTATTTTCTATCATGTGCCTAGAACAACCACTATCTATGATCCACACATTCTTGTTTTTCTTTAGCTGTTCCTGCACAAAAGAGATAGTTACATTTTGAAACCCAAGCCTTATTTGTCTTGGTTTCATCAAAAGAAGTTGAAGGTAATGCAATAGTAATAGATCGTATAGTCATGTTTTGAGGATCCTTTGATGTTTTTAATGGAGAACTTTTAGTCACTTGGTCTTTCTTTAAATTTCACACCACGTTTGGAAGCTTAGACTTGACCTTCAATACTTCGAAAGTTTTACTGACTTCAGAAGTTTTGATGACGGGTCATTTGGAAGATCTTCTAACACTAAAATAGGCTTCAGTGTTTCGTAATTATTCCTTTCTTCCGAGACTAAATTTTCATCCGAAGGCAATTTTCCACTTGCCTTCATCTTCATTTTGGAGCTTCCGAAAGGAAAAGTTTTTCCTTCTAAAGCTTGCTTCTTCTTGAAACTCTTAGAAGTCTCTTTCTTGATCACGTGGAGAGTGCCTTTTGGATTGTAAGATAAGAGGTACTCTCACACATAACACATTCCATGTTCTTCTTCCTAAGAGCCTTTCCTTCTCCACCTTTATCTTTGTAGATGCAGTGGAAGTTCTTTTAGGGTGATAACTTCCTTTGGAGTTGGATGGTTCAAGTTATGCAGCAGTGATACACAACCGATGAGCCTTCTTCTTGCTGCTGAGATGAGTTGATGCTAAACTAGAACTCCTAGTACTAGAGTTCAAGTAAGTATCTTTAGTCTATACCACTTCAAATATGGCAGAGATGAAAACTTGTTTCTTCTTAGAGTAGAAGGTGGTGTTGATCTCTTGAGCCACCTTTGCTTTTCTCTTGCTTTTCCTAATCAAGTTCTTTCTCATAGACTTGGTCATCCTAGTCTTCTTACTCTCCTTAGAAGGATAGTGACCCTTCTTAGAATCCTTTTCTTCACTTTTCTTAGAGGCATTCTCCACTATCACTTCTTTATCCTCTTCAATCAAGGGGTCTAAAAGTAGAAACTTATCTTCATAAATTCCACACCTGCAAGATATTACAAACAAGATCGTGTGTGGAGGAGCTATCTCACTAGATTCCAGTACCTACTTATTCTGATAACAAACATTTGCATGCATGGATGACGATATAATGTTCTTGAAGGTCTCTTCTTCAAGAACACATTTTTTGCCCTGGCTTTTTTGATCACAAGCTCAGCATGGCATTCAGTCAACTTGGTTATGAGATCTTTGATCTGAGTCTTGTAGTTGGTGTATTTATGTTTAAGAATTGAAATGGTTTTTTCTAAGTTCTCTATTTTTAGTTTATAATGATTTTGAGCTCTTTTGAAATCAGATTTTAAGATATTTAAGGACTCAAGATCAGATCTCATCTCTAAGTTGTAGGACATGTATCTATTAACTTTAGCAATACATTCAGGTGTACAGAGATGTTCAAATACCTTTGCTTCATCATGATCAGCCATCAATGCTTGGTTTGCAGATACATCTTCCACCTGAAAGCTCTAATCAAAACCTCCTTCTTCAACAACAACTGTATCTTGCTGCTTTAGCTTTTTATTCTAGGTTGTTTTTCTCAGTGTAGTTTGGTCTGGTTTGTGCTTGGCCACCATTTGTTCTTGGTGCCCTACACTCCCTTGCAAAGTTGTATGTGCTTTCATCAGAAGACACAAAGGCATGTGAAGAGCTTGTCTCTTGGAATGGATTTCCTTGAGTGTAGTTTTCTCTTGGTGTATCCGGGAAGGTGAGGAAATGTGCCTTTTGTGAGTTGTCAAGGTAGCATATAAGATGATCTTGAGGTTTTATGCTATCCCTTTCAGTCACATGCATGACTGAACTCATATGATTGTTGGAGTTACTAGATGAAACTTGCATGTTCATCTGCATCTGGTATCCACTGAGAATACCATACAACTCAGTTAGAGTGAGAGTCTTAAGGTTCTCAATCCTCTTGATAACAACATAGTATTGTGTCCATTACCTAGGAAGAGAGGACATAAATTTCCTTACAATGTCCTTGATTTCAAGAGTTACTCCAACTCCACTAGAGTGTCCACAATCTCAACATACTTGAAGTATTGTTGAGTCATGGTTTCACCTGTTTTAAATGTGAAGTTCTCAAATTGCTACTTTAAGAGATCCTTCTTGTTCTCCTTGGCTTTAGTAGACCTCTCATATATCAGTTTCAGTGCATCCCATAACTACTTAACTATTTTGCATTTCTTGAAACCTTTGTATGTGATGTTTGGAAGAACATTTTGAAGTGTTGTCATGGCTTTCTAATCAATCTCTACTCTCTTCTTGTCTTGATCAAAGTAATTAGCCCCAGCCTTTGAAATCATACCACCTCTAGAAGCTGAAGAGGTGCTTGGTATGTAAGGTCCTAAGATAACAGATTCCCACATCCTAGAGTCTTTTGACTTGATGAAACCTTCTATTCTTTGGCAACAAGTGTCAGCAGGATAAATGAACCAGATAATAACAAAATCAATTTATAGTCAAAAGGCAATTTGCCTTTTGACTAGTGACTATGGCATGCCATAGGTCACATCCTAATATATTACAAAAAGGATAAAGTACATAAAGTAGAAAGTAACAGACTCAAGACCTTAATGTATAGTTACCAAAAGCATTGACCTTTCACCAAGTTGTGAAAGTTGGTGAGTCAACAGAGTTGCAGCGGAAAGGTGGTCCAGCTTTATGGTAAGAGGTACATCGGATAAAGCATGTACTCAAAAGTCTTTAAGAGATCTGTCTTTATGTGTTGGCTTTGGAGACTTTGTCTTTGAAGCTTTAGAAGACTTCATGTTTGGCATCAGAAGATGTTGGTCTTGGCTTTGGAAGATTTCACACTTAGAATATTTTCTAAGGCATAGTATGAAACTTTCAAAGCATGCTACTTGGTACTTCTGTGCATGCATGTAGGATAGACTTTGGATGTTTTGGATTCCATTAGCCTTATATGAAACCATACAAAACAGTTTCCTATCATATGTCTGAAACAATCACTATCAACATACCACTTGTTGTCAGCTCTCCAAGATTATTCCTTCACAAATAAAGAATCAATTAGAATTGGAAATCCAAGCCTTAATGATCTTGGGTGTTCTAGTGGTGTCTAAAATTGCAACTCCCTCATGAATGAGTCTTGAAGTTTCAATATTAATTTTAGATTCAATTGATTCATTTTGTGTTGTTTGTTGTGACGATGATTCTATTATAGATGAGCTTGTAGAGTTTTGTTGTGGTTTCTCAATCTCCTCCTCATTCATCTTTTCTTTCTTTGTTTGTTGTTTTGACTTTGATGATGAACCTTGATTATTGAAAGTTTTATCATCCTTAGTTTTTGAATGTGAAACATAAGTTCCTTTATCAAAATTATCAAAGAAAGTATCATCAGCATTTGACTTCTAATTTGTCAAATCCACCTTTTTACGAGGTTTCTTGGATTGCTGATGTGGTTGTCTGTTCTTCAAAAGTTCACTAGCAGCTGATTTTTTCTCCTTTAGATTTGAAACCTTTTGTTTTTGTTGCTGCTTCTTTGATTTTGAATCTTCTTGATTATCACTGGATTGAGATTCTGATTCATCCTTCTCAGATTGTTTCTACTTTGTGCTCTTTGTCTTGTTCCTTTTGTTAAAATAACATTCCTGAGTAGAATGGTTATTTTTGTTACAAATAGCACAATGTTTGTTGAAATAACAATCAAAAGTAATGTGTTTGTTAATATTGCAAATAGAGCAATAGTTGCTGAAGTAATAGTCTTCAGTGTTGTGATTATTCATGTTGCACCATTTGCAATAATTTTCTTCAAACTCATTCACAGATTCAGTCACTTTCTTCTTTTTTTGCTGTCTTTGAGTCTTTAATTCTTTTTCAAACTTTGTAGCAGATGACTCCTTTCCCTTTCCTAACATGATATCAAAAGGTTCTTGTTTATCAGCTAATGTTTGTTGCTTAGAGTGCACAATTTTCTGTTTTGTTGTCTTGTTTATTGATGATTTTGGGTTCCGCAGATCTTCCACAAACTCAGTAGATTTGTTCTTCTATAGATTTGCCACTGATGCAAAAATGTTCTTCTTCCAAATAATTTCTATGGATTGCTTTTTCTCTTTTCTATGAAAGTTTAACCGTCTTCCGAAGCTATGCACTTTTCAATGACATCTGTTGAAGGTTTTTGTTGATCGTGAAGTTCTTGAAGTCATTCATTCAACTGAGCTTTCCTATCGCATATAGTCTTCAACATGTTTCTTTTCTTAGGAGGATATTGTAATTTGGTTTCATCTAGAACTTTAGGAATGATTGGTTCAAATGAAACATTCTTACTAGTATCCAGTTTATCCGCATATTCATCATCATGTTCTTCAGAATTTTCTAAGTCATCACATTTATCAAACTCAAATTTTGAGTCATTTAGTTTAACTTGTTTTGATTCAAAAGACCCAGTTTCACTCTGTTAGAACATGAAAGGATCATACATGCCAATTCAAATGGTAGGTTGATGGTTGTTCTACTGGAAACTCCCTAAGTCCAAGAACCAATACGGATGAAGAATCTACAACAAGAAAGAAAAAAAGTGTCAGCTAGTCTCATTTGTATATGCGGATGACCATAGAACAAATGTTGACAAGTGTTTGTTCTTCCGCATTAAAAAATGCGGACAGCCAAAAAAATGCTGACAAGTACTTTGTACATTCTCATTTGCTAATGCGGATGTTCAACAACAAATGCGCAAAAGTGTTTGTACATCCACATTTGTTAATGCTGATGACCAAACACCAATGCTGATGAAGATTACAACATCCACATTAGTTAATGCTGATGAACAAAAGAAATGCTGATGAAGACTTTTATACTTAGACTAGTTCTCTAATGTATAGGTTAGGGCTAGTTTTTTCTTTTTTATAGGCATGTGTCAGCTTATAAATAGAATAGAAAACCTTGTGTGTGAGGTGACTATTGATAGATATTAGACAATCTAAATATTTTGACAAGGTGAATTGTGTTACTCTTTAATGCAAAAACCCTAGCATTCATTGTAATCGTTTTTCACCTTGATTAATACAAAGAGAATTTACGAGTATTCCTTGCATTCAATGTTATGTGATTGTTTGTTTCCGCCTTACAATCATTGACTCAATCATCATACTCGGTCCTTGTTGATTCACATAAATAGAGAATATCATCTCACGCCCAGTCAATTGGTATCAGAGCTTTGGCTCTTGGTTCTTCTTCAGATCTGCCTAGATTTAAGCTAAACTCGACTGATCTAGTGATTGAGTTGTTGTAGAGTGTTCGACTACCTCTATTTTGTTGTTGTTATTTTGCAGGAAAACGTCTGCAGTCTGCGGACCACATCTGCAGACATCTGCAGCAGAAGAGGTGGACCAAACGACTACAGTCTGCAAGAAAAAGACTTTTTGTTTTTAACATCTGTAGAATGGTAAAAAAATATTATGTAATTAAATTAAACCAATTTTTTAAACCTATTAAATTAAACCTATTTTTTAACACTTGTTTCCTAGGACTTGTACCACACACACACACACATCCATATGTACAAGCAACTGGCACGTGAGATGTGGGGAGGGAGGTCGGCGGACGCAGGTAGAGAGAGGGGGGTGGGTGTAGGTAGGGGAGGTGGAGGCGGCCAATGAGCAAAGTGGTAGGGGGTC
>BJCM01152269.1:0-10692 GCA_018326385.1 Flaveria bidentis | reverse complement strand
GTCAGTGCCACCGCACAGCAGAGAGGCACACAACCTATCTTCTTGTTAGAGCATATATTTTTTTTCTTTTTGCACATAACGCACCAACAACATTTGTTATTAGCTTGATTGTGGCGAACATTGTGTGTCGGAAGAAGAAGATTCGATTGATAGCGCTCGACGAGAGTATGGTGACGGTTTATGGTGATTGAGTCACGACGATTCCGAAGGTGATTTCGATGGTGGTGGCGAGAAAGTACATGATGCGTGGATGTAGTGCCTACTTGGCCTACGTAAAGGATGTGGATACGCCAACACCACAATTGTCCAACGTACCGATGGTGTGTGACTTTCCGGATGTGTTTCCCGAAGACTTACCAGGAAGTGCCACCTGACCGAGAGATCGAATTTCAAATTGACTTGATACCAGGTGCCCAACCGGTTGCTAAGGCACTGTATCGGTTGGCTCCGACCGAGGTGAAGGAACTAATAAAGCAAATGTAAGAGTTGCTTGATAAAGGGTTCATTAGACCGAGTATCTCACCTTGGGGTGCTCCGATCTTATTCGTGAAGAAGAAGGACGGTGGTAAGAGGATGTGTATTGACTACCGAGGGCTGAACAAGTTGACGGTCAAGAATCGGTATTCATTGCCGAGGACCGATGACCTGTTCGATCAGCTCCAAGGTGCTAGATGGTTCTCGAGAATAAATCTTCGATCTGGCCACCATCAGATGAAGGTTAAGGAGCAAGATATTCCTAAAACAAGTTTTCACACGCGTTAGGGACACTACGAGTTTTTGTTATGTCTTTTGGTTTGACCAACCCGCCAGCTGCTTTTATGGACTTGATGAATCGAGTGTGTTGACCGATGTTGGATAAATCAGTGATTGTGTTTACTGATGATATCTTGATTTATTCCAAGAGTGAGGATAAGCATGTCGGTCATATTCGTGAGGTGTTCAAAATGTTGAGAAGGGAGAGGTTGTATGCTAAATTCTCCCAATGTGCATTCTAGTTGCGCGAGGTTCATTTTTTGGGTCATGTAGTGAATCCCGGTGGGATTATGATGGACCCGGTAAAGGTGGAAGCAAAGATTTAGTAGTTTATTATGATGCTTCCTACTCGGGGATGGGATGTGTGTTAATGTAGAGAGGAAATGTTATAGCCTATGCATCCCAACAGTTAAAAGTTCATGAGGTCAATTATCCCACTCCCGACTTGGAGCTAGCAGTCGTGGTCTTTGTATTAATGATATGGAGGCACTATCTAGATGAGATGAAGTGCACCATATTCATCTGAGGTACATATGGCCTTTCTGAATTATTGCTCGAGTAGGAGAGGTGTCCTATAGGTTGGAGTTACCAGAAGAGTTAAGTGGAATTCATCCGACATTCCATGTACCTCATCTGAGAAAGTGCTTAGTAGACGAGGATATGGTTGAACTACCGGAGGATATCGAGGTAGATGAACGACTCAATTATGTGGAGCAACAAGTGGCGATCATTGATCATAAAGAGAAGAGGTTGAGGAATATAGTGGTTCCTTTTGTGCGTGTATAGTGGAAGCATAGAGAGTGATCTGAGTCTATGTGGGAGACTGAAGAAAAGATGAGACAACATTTCCCACGATTGTTTGAGGAATAACAGGTTTCGGGGATGAAACCTATATAAGGGGGGTGGACTTATAACACCCGGTTATTTTTTTAAGTTAGTAAAGAAAGAAGAATAAACTGAAGAAAAAGAAAGAAAATATATGTTACCCAAGTTGAAGGGTAAAAAGTGTCCGAAAGGACAATATGTTTGAAAAAGTGGGTGTAAAAGGTGATGGCTGCCCATCACTCTTTCCACACACTCAACATTCGGATGTTTTAGAGAGAGAAAGTGCAGAATTCGGATCTTGAAGAAGAACCTGAGCAGAAGGTTGAATTCAAGGTAAGAATTCGTGTGTTTATGGTGTTCTTAACTTGTTTCATCCTCAGTTGTGTGCTTATGTATGTTGTGTGTGTTTGGTTGTGTGTTTTTATTGGGTTTCTAGGTGAGGACTTATAGCAATCGGGCTTTGACGGAAGTCTTACCCGAAGAGGCTACTAAGGTGACTTCTAGAACCCCTCTTTTACATGTTTTAACTGTTTTGGGGATGGAAATGCATGAACGTACGTTTTTAAAAAACTAGGGTTTCGTACCCGTATGTATGAATGTGTGTATGTTGCGAGTATGGTTTGATTTTGGACTATGTTCATGTTTGATGATGTTATGGTTGTGTTTCTAAGGCTTAAGATGCATGATTTAAGCTTAGAATATGATAGATGGTGTTTGGGGACTGAATCTACTGTTTAGGTGCAAATGGGGCTGCTCATGCGCCCAAATAGGGCTCATGCGCCTAAGTTTTAGAAATTGGCTAAGTGTTACAAATGTGGATGAGTAAGTTCATGAAAATGAACAAATGTGGGTGAACAAATGCGGATGAGTAAGTTCATGCGAATGAACAAATGCGGATGAACAAATACGGATGAGTAAGTTCATGCAGATGAGTAAGTTCATGCGAATGAACTAAAGCGGATGAACAAATGCGGATGAGTAAGTTAATGCGAATGAACAAATGCGAATGACCAAATGCGGATGAGTAAGTTCATGCGAATGAACAAATGCGGATGAACAAATGCAGATGAACAAATGGGGATGAGTAAGTTCATGCAAATGAACAAATGGGGATGAGTAAGTTCATGCAAATGAACAAATGCGGATGAGTAAGTTCATACGAATGAACAAATGCAGATGAACAAATGTGGATGAGTAAGTTCATGCGAATGAACAAACGTAGAAGAACAAATGCGGACGAGAAAGTTTATGTGAATGAACAAATGCGGATGCACAAATGCGGATGAGTAAAAAGAAATAGGGATGAAAAAAAGGAAATGCGGATGAACAAAGAGGAAATGCAGATGAACACTTAAAATATTTTCTGACTTTTTGGGGAAGAAATGTTAAGTAGGCCTTGACTTGGGAGGTTCCCGGGGGCTATGTAAATTGACTTTTTGGAAGGCAAAGATGATGTGATGGGCATAGAATGTATGATGTATGATGATGATGTTATGGCATGATGGTATGTGTGATGTATGTTATGTATACATGTTGATATGTATGATGATTTGCATGATTATGTTAATGTTCTTGTTATGTATGTTTATCTTCCGTGGCTTTGCGTTGAATGTTAATGAATGAAATGAAAGTATTATGTAATGTAAAGTGGAAAATACAGAAAAGAGGAACACAATGATAGAATTCATGCATTAATGAAAGAGAAAGTAATAAAAAGCCTTGCAAGCAACTGAAGGGAGGTTCACAACTCATTGAGAGTTGTTACCTTATGTGTGTCTACAGCGTGCGATTTTGCCTAACTCATAAGGGTTCATACACACAGTAAGAGTTCAGTCCCGGTGACTGCTCCAATATGTGCGATTTCCTAATTAATGTGTGTCATACAGCGTGCGATTTTGGCTAACCCATAAGAGTTCACACACAGGGGGAGTGTCCAACTATGTGTGTACCTACAGCATGTGATTTTGGCTAACTCATGAGGATTCATACAAATAGTAAAAGTCTAGTCTTGGTGACTGCTCCAATAACATGCGATTTCCTAATTACTGTGTGTTATACAGCATGCAATCTTGACGAACCCATAAGAGTTCACACACATAGGGGGAGTCTATCCTTGTGACCACTCCATTAGTGCGATATGTGCGATACGTGTGATATGTGTGATACGTGCGACATGTGCGATGTGTGTGATACGTGCGATATGTGTGAGATGTACGAAATGTACCAAACGAACAATGATGAAGATAATAATTATCACCTTGATGTATGTGCGATGTGTGATCACATGTGATAGTAATGAAAATGTTTAAACGAATGGAGGGTAATGCAATGTCTTTATAAAACTAGAACTCAGTCAGCAACGCTGACTTTTTATGCATTTTCTAGTTGGCAGGTGAGCATTGCTGAGGATGGCACGAGGCAGCTACTTGGCATGTTGGATGGCATTCTTTTGTTTAATGTTTTTTGCATTGTAATACGAACAAATGAAATTGGGTAACGAATGTTGTATTATTTTAAAAAAGCAATTTTAATGAAAACATTATTTTTAAGTATTTCCGTTACAACGTTTGTCTCAAGTTAATGTAATTACATGTATTATGAGCGATAATTGCCTGGCTGTAAGCGTCCCGGGAACGGGGCCTTATAAGTTGGTATCAGAGCTAAAGTTTAAGTGAAACAGGTAAATTTTCATAACAAACCTTAACTTAAACTGAAAATGGGATGATAAAGGGAAGTGATGCGAGTCGAAGTAGCTGCGTGCCATCAGGTATTTTCTTAATGTTAACTAGTATTACGTGCGCATATATTGTGGTTATGTGTTGCTGGTAGATTTAGATGTTGATGTAGTCAGGATAGGTAATGCTAGGGGTATGAAGAGTAAAGTAAGTGGCTAATCACAACTGGCCATTGTAATTAGGGACTTACTATACTTGACATAAACTAAGTTGTTCCTTTGAATGACTGTGTTGGTGTTTGAATCTTTCAGTGTGTGTGTTAGAGGATGGTTGGTGGTAGATCATCTAAAGCTTCACGTGGTGGAGGTCATGGTGCTGAACCACGGTCTACAAAAGGAAGGCCTAGAGCCGAAAAGATGGTTCATGAAGAACCAGAGACACCTCATCCAGAGGGCGGTGATGAGAGTGCTAACTTAAGGGCCTCGGTGAAGGAGGCTGTAGTTGAGGAGGTGCATCAGGTCATGCAGACGATCTTACCATCTATGGTGACTGAAGTGATAAAAGCTGTATGGGAGGGGGAGAGGAAGGAAAGGAGTAGACCTACGGGCGAAAGGAGACAACCCAAGACTGAAACGGTTCTCTCTGATGATGAAGTGGAGGAAGAAGAAGTGCTTGCGCCGGAGGCGGTATGAGGTTGTAACTACGGGGCATTTCAAAGGTGTAAGCTCCCTACATTTGATGATAATGGCACTGCTATTGTTGCTCACTGATGGGTGAAGGAAATGGAAGTTGTTTTGAATATCAGCGAGTGCCGAGAAGACCAGAAGGTGAAATTTGCTGCCCACTCGTTTATGGAGTCCGCTTTGTGTTGGTGGGACAATATAGTCCAAGCCTAGGGTAGTCGGGCAATTGGGAGAATGAGTTGGTCTGAGTTGAAAAAGTTGGTGATAAAGGAGTTCTGTCCTCATCGGGAAATGGATAAGGTGGAAAGGGAATTCCTGCAGCTGCAGGCGGGAACAATGATACATCAACAATACACCACTAAATTCAACGAGAGGGCACGTCTAGTGCCAGATCAAGTGAAATCCTTGTCACGAAAGAACAAGCGGTATATCCAAGGTTTGCCGGCGGATGTCCGTAGGCATATGATCGCTGCCCGACCAAGCATGTTTAGGTCGGCAGTTGACTTGGCGGGGAGGTTGTATGATGACAAGACTGTGGTGGTGGCTGAGGTGAGTAGGAAGAATGGTAGAGAGCGGAACTGGAAAGGGAAGTGGACTGGACGGGGTGGTGTCCTGACGAACAATAAGCGTGCACGGGTGGATGACCGACGTGTGGTCACATCTTGTGTAGCATCGAAGAGGTGTGGTAAATGTGGGAAGGAGCATTCGAGAGAATGCAAATGGGGATCAAACATCTGCTTCAAGTGCGGGAAGCCTGGCCATATGGCGAGGGAATGAAGGGTTGTAAGGTCTTACCTTGATGTATGTGCGATGTGTGATCACGTGCGATAGTAATGAAAATGTTTAAACAAATGGAATGTAATGCAATGTCTTTATAAAATTAGAACTCACTTAGCAACGCTAACTTTTTATGCATTTTCTAGTTGGCAGGTGAGCATTGCTAAGGACGGCACGGGGCAGCTACTTGGCATGTTGGATGGCATTCTTTTGTTTAATGTTTATGCATTATAATGCGAACAAATGAAATTGCGTAACGAATGTTGTATTATTTTGCAAAAGCATTTTTAATGAAAACATTGTTTTTAAATGTTTCCGCTACAATGTTTATCTCATGTTAATGTAATTACATGTTTTATGAGTGATGAGTGGCCAACTGTAAAAGTCCCAGGAATGGGGCCTTACAAGTTCAAAAGAAAATTTCTAAATATCAAAAGAACAAACCCACAAAGCAAAAATAACAGATTAATCCAAAGTCCCCTAAATTTAAACAAGATTCAAATGTGGCTTCCACATCTAAATCTAGAATTAATCAATTGTAGTTGAAACAAACACAAAAGTACTTTGATATATGTGATATGTACAATCATAACACATTTGAGTGTTAGTTTAACAAGTACTGTCACATCTGTGATATGACAAATCACTCAACTGTTGAATGTTATTTCATAAAATATTATGCATTATGTGATGAGAGAAATCATAATACTGAGGATTGCTATATCAGAAAGAATCAATTCTGATTATGACAAGTCAATCAATTTCGTTATTTCAATCAAAGATCTCAAAGAAACCAAAATTATGGTTTTCAAAATCTATCAAAACAACCTTCTTTAGGCTTGAGATCTCTCAGAAGAATCAATTCTGGTTATGATAATCAGTATACTATTAGATCACAGTAGTACAATAAGGGAAATTACACGCCAGGTTTAGTGAGAATGAAAAATGAAACATTTAACAATAATTTGTTTTCTAAGAATGTTTGAAATGATGGTTCAAAATTTCTTGATGATGATCTTGAGAATCGATTTAATGCTTTGAGGTCAAAACAAAGAAAAGATAAGTAGACAGTTTTTCAATGAGGATTTGAAAATCCAAAATTTCAAAAGAAACCTGATATAAACAAACTCCATTTCAAGAAATTTACAATTGTGGATAAATATGGCAAGCCCAATACCATCTCGGCTTCGGTTGATAACTCGTCTTAAATATCTTTGAAATGCAAGTCCGCCCAAGAAGACCAATGAATACATGGTATGCTGACAGTGGGTGTAGCCGGCATATGATGGGAAATCAAGCCTTACTTCCAGAATTTAAGTCAAAATATGGTACACATGTAGCTTTTGGTGGAGATGCATATGGAAAAATAACCAGGGAAGGAACAGTATCTAATGGAGTGATAAGCTTTGTTAAAGTCAACTTTTGTGCTCAGTTGAACTTTAATCTTTTAAGCGTTTCTCAAATGTGTGATAGATCATATTTTTCTTTATTTGATTATTCTTATTATTATATTTTGAAGCCATGATTTCAGATTAGCAAGGAGTGGGTGGATGTTAAAGCTATTCGTGATAGAGATTTAAACAAGCTAGATATGTTTCGCATTGATCCTTTAATAGAAACAACTTTCCTTACTGCTCACCCATAAAATGATGAAAGCCAGCTATGGCATAGACGTCTCTGACATTCCAACTTAAAAAACATGAACAAACTTGCAGTAGGAAATCATGTAGTAGGAATTCCATCAGAGAATTTCGCTACATCAGACCTCTGTGAAGAATGTTTAAAAGGGAAACAACACAGAGTGTCTTATAAGTCCAAGTTGATAAACTTAAATTTAAAGTCTCTACAGATGTTACACATGGATTTATTTGGTCCTGTAAATGTGAAGAGCATTGGAAATAAATTGTATTGTTTAGTTATCATTGATGACTATACAATATTTTCTTGGGTTTTGTTTTTGCGTGCGAAATCTAAAATGACTGAATTTTATTAAAAGAGTTTATCACTAAAGTAGAAAATCAACTTGATAAAAAGTAAAAATAATTAGAAGTGATAATGGAACATAATTGAAATGCTAATGTTGACATGTTCTGTGCAGGGAAAGGGATAGCTCATCAGTTCAATGCTCCAAAAACTCCTCAACAAAATAGAGTTGCAGAATAGAAGAACCGAACATTATTTGAGGCAGCTCGTGCAATGTTAGTAGATGTTATGATTCCTATCACTTTCTGGGATGAAGCCATACCAACTTCGTGTTTCATTCAGAATCATACTCTATTCGTGAAATACAAAGAGAAAACTCCTTATGAGTTGATGTTTGGTAGGAAACCAAACATAGATTTTCTTAAATCTTTTGGTTGTCTGATTTTGATTCTAAAATCAAATGATAAAGTAGGAAAATTTGATGCAAAATCTAATGACGGATTTTTTCTTGGATATTCGTCAACTTCTAAGCATATAGAGTTTATAACTCTAAGACGAATGTTATCATTGAAACTTTCAATGTTAATTTCCTTGAAAATTCATTTCCATCAGTTGCAAATGGTCTAGCATGGTTATTTGATTTAGACTCATTTTCAAACTCATTCAATTCTAATTTGTTTGAATCTTCTTGTGTCTAGAGGATACTGGTAGGAGATCTTGGATCCTTTAGTGACGATTCAGACTCTGGTGATATGAATGATTCAAGCCTGGACTATCTGTTTTTCTCATTTGTGAGAGATCCTTTATTCAATTTAGAGAATCATAATCAACAAATTCATGAGCAACACAAGTTCTTACAAATTCTGATATTTCTCAATCAATTCTTGATGATGGACCATAAATTCAACAACCCAAGTCTGGAACTTCATATGTATGCAAAGATATAGATGTCAATGACAAATTTGATTGTTTTTTCAACTCACCAACAAAAGTTCTGAATTTCACTCCACATTCTTCAAACCTATTGCATCAGCTCTTCGACGTGAACCAAACCAATCTTGATAAGAATGTTCAAGAAGATGAGATACCAACATCTCATATTCACAAGAAACATCCCATCTCAAAAATTATTGGTCCTTTGAATAAGAGAACTACGTGAAATCATACAAAGCAAGCAAACATTTACTTATACTCATGTTTTCTATCTCAAATTATCCCTAAAAACATAACTAAACATCACAGGACAATAGTTGGATTGAGGTTATGCAAGAAGAGTTACTTTAATTTCGTAAATAGGATGTGTAGACGCTTGTGGATTTAATTGATGGAGAGAATTCTATTGGCACAAAATGGTTGTTCAGAAACAAATTAGATGATCGAGGAATAGTTGTTCGATATAAAGCAAGGTTAGTAGCCAAAGGTTACACCCTGGAGGAAGGAATTGATTATGATGAAGTTTTTGCTCTAGTTGCAAGACTTGAAACAATTCATATCTTCCTGGCATATGCTTCTTATATGAAATTCACAATGTACTAAATGGACATTAAAGGTGGATTTTTGTATGGACCAATCACCAATGATGTGTATGTCAAGCAACCATAAGGTTTTGAAGATGTTGAATTCCTCATCATGTGTACAAGTTGAGCAATGCTTTATATTGTCTACATCAAGCTCCAAGAATCTAGTATGAGACATTTTCCCAGCATTTTATCCAACATGGGTACAGAAGAGGAAAGATTGATCTAACTTTATATATAAAGAAGGATGGAAATGATCTCTTATGTGTGCAAGTGTATGTGGACAATACCATATTTGGTTCTACCGATCAGAAACCGTGCTCAAAATTTGAAGAGATTATGAAATCGTGTTTCTAGAT
This sequence comes from Flaveria bidentis, assembly GCA_018326385.1. NCBI lineage: Eukaryota > Viridiplantae > Streptophyta > Magnoliopsida > Asterales > Asteraceae > Flaveria > Flaveria bidentis. Next base: position 1,180 of record BJCM01152269.1, on the reverse strand, counting down.
AAGTTCTATGGGAGAAATCAATTTCTACCATAGATTGCAAGTAAAAAATCTGCGGATGGTATTTTTATCAATCAAGAGAATTTGTTGATAAGCTATAGATGAAATTCAAGCTGCAAGATTATCAATCTATTAAAACCCCAACTGATGTCAATACCAAGATTGATGTATCTTTCATGTATCTCACTACATTTAGACCTGACATAATGTATTATGTTTGTGTATGTGCAAGGTATCAATCAGACCTGAAGGAATCACACCTAATCGCAGTCAAACGCATATTCAGATACCTTAAAGGAAAACCAGCTCTAGGATTATGGCATCCTTATGAAGGAAACTTCAAGTTACAGTGATTATAGGGAACGTAGTCAAGATAGAAAATCTACTATGAGTGATTGTTAGTTTTTAGGCCCCTGATTAGTCTCATGGCAATGTAAGAAACAAACAAATGTCTTAGTATCAAGTGTAGAAACTGAGTACATAGCTGCATCAGTAGGATGTTCTCAAATCCTTTGGTTACAAAACCAACTGTTGGATTACGGGTTCAATTTTCTTATAACTCCTATTTACATTAATAATACTACTTCTATGTTTATAACAACTAATCATGCCCATTAAAGAGATAACTCTAAAAACGGTTTAATCATTTTGATTCAGATATCCACCGAAAAACAATTGGCTGACCTATTTACCAAAGCTTTCCTACCAGGAAGATTTGATAATTTGGTTGAGTAAATTGGTCTTATCAACCATGTTTAAAATCAAATGATAAGAACCCTCCCTCCTTTTTAACAAATTAAAGAGAAACCATCAAAGTTGACTGGCTGATTGTATATATTGTGTGTGTGCGCTAAAAAGAAAAAGTAAATACAAAATTAGAAAATTGCAAAATCAAAAGAGAGAAATATAAAATGAAAATACAATAATATAGTTTAGTTGCTTATGTGACATCCGGTAAATTTCCGTTATCCAACTCCGTTAGTTCCGTTAAGTCTTGCATACACGTGTCGTGAGCACACACTAGTTGTCGTTTAACGTTGGTGACCTAATATCAATTAATAATGTTAAATGGGTGATAATCTAATTGATAATGTGATTATGATGTTATGTTTATGTGTTTACATGTTTTAAATGTTAATTAAGAAAGTTTATCGCGTAACGTGGAAACGTGTCTATTTATTCG
>BJCM01152268.1:0-15443 GCA_018326385.1 Flaveria bidentis | reverse complement strand
TAATGCAGAATGTCGAATAAACAATTTATAAATGTAATCGTATGGTTTTATGAATATTATTGTAGTGTTTGTATGACTTTTATTTATATTTTAGTGTATTTCTATGACTTTTATTTATATATTAATGTACTAGTTGTTTTTAAAGTTTAAAAAATAAATTTAGTTTAATTACAGAATATTTCAGCATTCTGCAGATGTTAAAAACAAACAGTTTTTTTCTTGCAAACTGTAGAAATTTGGTTCACCTCTTCTGCTGCAGATGTCTACAGATGTGGTCCGCAGACTGCAGACGTTTTCCTGCAGAAAAAACAAACAGCACCTAAGAAGTAAAGATCAGAAGACTACTTCCGAAGTATGAAGAAAAGAAGAAGTGCTTAAGCTTCGAAAGAAGCAGTCTCTTCCGAAGTATAAGTGGCTTCGGAAGAACAAGTTCTTCCGAAGCCATTTAACCTTCGGAAGACACTGCTATGAACCAGTGGACATAAGTATGGTCTCTGACAATCCGATGTAGACCTCTGAGGTACTGCATGACGCTTTCTCAAAAGCCATATAGTTGATCATACTTTATTCCACTGTTCACCTTTTGTTAGATAGCACAGTTTCCAACTTTAGTTGGTGACAAAAGGTATGTCATGGACATGTCATGACTACCATAAGACTTTATCTAAGATACCTTAACTTTAGCACTGTAGTATTTGCTTTAGTTATAGGATCCCAGTTGGTATCAAAGTATATCCGGTTGTAGGTAGTATTGTATATAGTTTCTCATTATAACTCAAAAACCATGCTTGTAAGAGTCCAGTAACATTTTGAGTTAAGAAGCAATATATGCAAGTACCTTGAAAATTATTTTTTTATATTTATTACTACTTATTGTATTGCTATTAACTCTTAGAGACTCTACTTTCATCCGAGTGTTGTTTAAGTGAGTTTGAGAGAAAAACCAAATGTTAAGTACCTTGAAAATCTAAACATGTTTCAACTATACATTAACATAAACAAACATAAATTTGTGTTTAAACCCAAAAAAATCACCTTCTAATTTATGTTGAAAATTAAAGGTATTAGCGGCGACGGTGGTAGAGATCCACGACAACAGTGGCGACGGTGGTGACCGAACATTGAGGATGACGCTAAGAGGGTGGAGGTGGTCGGACTTTGAGGGTTGTAACCGGAGATTGAGGAAGATGATGATTGGAGGTTGAGGAAAATGATGACCGGAGGTTGAGGAGTGGTGGTTGCCGACCGATGGTCGTGAAATGGTGGTCACCGGAGTTTGAGCAGCGGTGAAAGCGTGAATGGAGGTGTGGTGTGGAGGGAAAGAGGGGAAAAAGGAGGGTAATCCCGATTTATTGGGCCAACACCCTTTTGCGGCGACATGTCGCCGCTAAAGGTGTCGCCGCTAAAGGTGTCGCCGCTAAAGGTGTCGCCGCTAATGCTCAGATGTACGATTGAACACTAACCATTAGATCTACCGCACGTTCAAATGTCATATCTAAGTTTAGAAACCCGAGATAGATCATTGACCAATAGCGGCGACGATCACCGCTAAACGATCGCAGCTAAAGGTGTCGCCGCTAATGGTGGTCGCCGCTAAAGGTCGGAGTCGCCACTAAAGGTGTCGTAGCTAATGACGACATTTCTTGTAGTGAATACCAAGGTCGTGTGAGTGACGGGGTCATCTGCGCCCCCCTAATTTTTTTAAAATGTGTATGCGATTTAATCCCTAGAAACCTTCAAAATTTTAACATGGACCCCTGTTACTTTTTATCAATAAGCACAAGATAGAAAATTTTAAGTTTTAAGTTTTTTCATAAAGATAATGTTACAAACTAATTAACAAGTATGATTATTATAATGTAAAAACCTCAATATTTAGGTATTTTTTGAACTTTTTCTCTAAAGTTTATCGGGTGAGTTAGATCATTTTCTAGATTAACTTTTAGATCATCATGTTTTAACGTTAATTTATTTTACCGTTAAATACTATTAGATTTTTAATAAGTAGATTAGATTATTTGATTTATTAATTGATTATCTGCTCAATGCTTGATTATTTAACTTGTACTATGTGGTTAGCGTGTATTTTGTTAATCTTAGCATGAAAACAAAAACTATTGGTAGATTAATAATTATATTATCAATACTTGTTCGTTAATTTGTACTTTAGGGAATATGAATAATATAATGGAACAATTTCTTCAAATAAAAGTTGGAGCTTCATCTAAGACTCGAATATATTAATATGAACAATCTCCTTTAGATCATACTGCACCAAGACCAATCTCCTTTTCTTTCATCCTAATCAATGAGAAGAAATTAGAACATAATTTTAAGGATCCTGTTAATCAAGTGGTCATAATTTACCACTTAAGCAAGTTGATTGGAGTATGTATAAAAACCAATCATGCATATTGCTTGTGTTAGAGATTGTTTAAAGATAACTTTAAAAATGATAAATATTTTTTTGTTACTGATAGATTTAGTGTCCGGAATAAACCAAAGAGATTTGTTCTAATGAAATTGATAAAAAGAATACTCAAATTGAACTCCCAACCTCTGAAAATAATGAAATACTCAAATTGAACTCCCGACCTACATGATTACTTGCAAGGGATACAAGATTTGTCAACATGAATGATTTATCTAGTCTTTTACAAGTGATGACCAAAATTAAAAACACCATTTATTTAAGTTTGTGTTTCGTCTATTGAAATCAGTTATCATTTTACGTGTCGTATAACAGACGTTAAGAGATAAATTTTTTTGTAATGATGTACACGAAATCTAATTTGTGTAATCAATTCTAGATGAGAATTTCGACAATACTTGTATTTGTTATATTAAAAAGAGAGTTATTTAGGGAATGTTTTTATTTCTTTATATGATGTATATGTAATGGTTAGGATTCAAAAAATAATGAACCCATAGAGAACAAGAGAATAACTATAGAGATATTGTATTTTTCTTATGTATTTTTATTAATTAGAAGGGTGCCCGCGCAATGCGGTGGGGCAACATTTTACATTTGATACGAGTTTTTAATTTTTATCATTCTTATAGTAATTTCACAAAAGTTTATTGTATTTTTTCTAAGCTAAAATTTAAACACCAAATAAATGAATTTTATATGACAATTTGTACATTTATGCATTAACTTATTGTACCTTACAAAATACATATCGGTTTAGCAAAAAATTTACACCAAAACGTTTAAAAAATACTTATTTATCATTGTAGTATCAAAAAGTTTTTAAACAAGATAGATTGATATAACAAAAATCTTAAAACAAATTAAGTTTTTTTGGTTTATGGGTAGATAATGTAAAGTTTTATGTAATTTATAGTAATTATAAGGTTATTATGTAACTAATTGTAAGGGTTAATTTGTAAATAATGTTAAAAATACTATTTTACCCTTAAAAATGGTTATACTTTGTGCATTGAATGATATAAGTGTTCTTAATTTAATAGTATTTTAAAATAACATTCTCATATGTTTTATATATATATTATAGATAATTATCATACTTTTGTTATGTATTTGAAATTTAGTTTTATTATATCTTTTTATTATTTAACTCGACCCAAACTAGGAAAGAGTTATTTAATATTCAACAATAAACAAACAACCTCTAAAGTTTTCAACCCATGTGAATAAACTTGTGTTTCAGCACCAAAATATATTATTATAAAAAAAATATTATATAAGGTTATTATAATAATTTTTATAATATTAATAAATAATGAAAACAAACCCTAGATATTACTTTCTTTATAATACTCCCTTGCATTTGCACAAATAGTTTTGAAAAAAAGGAAAAAAAACACATAAATACATAAATAGTAAAAGAACTCTATGGTGACAAGCAACAATGACAAGTCAAAGGTCAAAACAGTGGCAGCAAGAGAGACATGAACACCGAATTTATGGTGATAGGAGCTACAATTTTAGCATCAAAAGCTATAAGTGTCGGGCATGATGGTGGTAAAAGAACGTGTTTTGAGTTTTCTAGTAAAGATTTGGTGACAAACAATCAATAGTATTTGTGGCTAAGTTTTCATTAAAAAAAATCATCACTAATCACAGACGCTTTAATTTCATCACATAATCCATCACAAAAGTGATTAGCAATGCAATGTTGTCTAATGACAAACTCGTCGAAGAAGGTCTTTTTTAAAACTATCTTGCGTTGGTTGTCACATATGGCATTGTTATTATAGTGTCCGTCCTCTAAATACAACTAGGGGTGTTGATCGGGTTTCGGGTTAATCGGTTCGGGTTATTCGGGTTTTTTAACATTGAAAGTCTACCTGAAACCCGACCCGATCAATAACAATCGGTTTTGGGTTTCGGGTATTAAACAATAGACTTAATTTAGTAGATTTTAGTAAGTTTTCATTTGAAATCTTATAAAACTAGTGGAGTTAAATTAGTTTACTTTTATAATTTATAAAATGTGTTTAAATATATATTTATATACAAACAATTTGATCAATTTGAACAATCAAAACAAGTGTATATATATAATTTACTTAGTTATAATATGAGTTGATTAGATTATTCGGATTCAGGTTATTCGGGTTTTTGAGGTTTGAAATTTTATCTGAAACCCGACCCGAATAAGAACCGGTTTTAATCGGTTTTCGGGTTGTTGGGGTAACGGGTTGTTTGGGTCGGGTTTATTCGGATACGTGTGAGATCGGGTCGGAAAATTGGCGGGCCTATAGTATACATCATATACACATTACTTGTACAATATATCAATCTATTCTTGATATTATATTACAAATCCGTCTGAGTCTCAAGTCACCTTCTAACGTTAGTTTACATATTGTCATTTACCTAAAATAGAACCAAATTAATTTGACAACCAAGGAAGACCATATTTTAACATGTCTCGTTCACTTACAATACCTAAATAGAAACAAAAGCTCATTATATAACACAAATATTGCAATTAAATTGATTGTACAACAATTCCGAAATTGTACAAGACACAAATTACAAATTACAATCACTAGCAGTCAACGCCCATTGTGGCTAAATTGGTAAAACATAATGGATGGTTAGAAAATCAGAAAATGTAAAAGACAATCAGAACAAGACCCCACACAAACCCTATGAATTCTGTAAGAAAAGAATCTAAATTAAAAAATTTAAAAAAAAAAAACCCTTAAAAATGTTTAAAAAAAAGTAAAAGACAATTGATGAATTACACAATTACCCTTTCTTGTCATACTGGCCAATGCATAAAAAAAAGCCAGGTTATATTATAATAGTCACATGCCAATTATGGGACCACTCACCCCACCATCCAAAAGCCTTAAAACACATCACGTGCATGCATGGGCGCAGTTTAGCACCACCCCACACACTCCCATTTGTTATCCTTATTATAGTTCCTAGATCCAAGGTCATCCATCCGTACCATTAAGGGATGATGGTGGTGGTGGTGGTGATGATGTCATCGGTGATGGTGAACCGGTGGTGGTAGTCGTGGTGGTGGTGGTGTTATCTGTCTTGTTCATGTTTTGTTCGTGATAAACGCGACGTAGTCTTTCTAACTCCTTCTTTAGTGCCTCTTGATGTGCTGTGATTTGGAAATGTTAGTGATATATATTAAATATAATATGTTGTTAAGATAAGGTAAATATGTTAGATGTGTGATTTATTCAAATTATCCTTATATTTTACATTAGTTGTGTTTAATGTATTCTTATAAATAGTTGATTAAATATACATTGTATCTCAGGGATTTCAATTATTATATCTTATAAGAACATCTTTAAATCAAGATGAAATTGAAATTCAATTACGTACCATCTTTGAAGATCTTGTCCTGAGCCAAGGCAGCTATTCGTTGCTTCAACGAGCTGTTGTCGACGTTTAGAATTAGCCTCTGGTGGTCGAGAAAGGCTACCCGCGGTGATAACGTAGACACTTCCGTCTTCAAAAATAATAATATGATCATGACATCAGTTATTTATTTAATTTATCAAATAATAATCAAGGTTATGAACAGTATATGTCCGGAGGAAAAAAATTTAATTTCTAGAAGGTCTAAAGAAAACATAATACATAATAGTCATTAAGAGATTTTTGAAAATGCTTTAGTTTCTAGTGTTTGATGTCGTTTAGCAAACTATAGAAAAATCTAACACGACATATTTAGGTGGTAAGCAATTTCATGTGCCACTAATTATTCCTTTGGTTAGCGGTTTCTAATTTACTGGCATTTTGCCGCGATCGCGTAATATCCTAACATGATTATGATATATTCATGTGGCAAGCAATTTCATGTGCCCCTTACTGATTCCTAATCACGTGGCAAGCAAATTCATGTGCCGCCTTAGTGATACCTAACATACCCTGTTAGATTTTTTAGAGTTCGCTACCATGCTAGAAAAATCTAACACGATATGACATATTCACATGGCAATCACTTTCACGCATCGCCTCCGCGATTGCATACATTCATAGTCAGATCAGTTTTAGAGTTCCCCACCCAAGCTAACGAACTCATTAAAAACTTGATTATTATTCTGTAAAATTACCTCTAAAAATTCAAAATTCTGCCAGAGTTAGATACCTGCAAAGTGGTAACACTACGTTCAAGTTCAGATATGTAATGCAACTTCCTGATCCTTGATCTCTGAGCAGATTGTCTATTAGCTAAGATCCTGATAATTAATCACATTCAAAACCACAATTAACATCATGATCATCATAATTAAGCTCATTAATCACACTAATGAACATCAATGGTACCTCTTAACTCTCTTTGGATCAACAATGGTGCCACCATCGCCCGAAAAACCGACTCGACCCTCACCGGATTCCGGCTCATGTTCAGCACCACCACCATCTTCCACAGGCTCACTCTTCATCCTCACCGTCACTTTACGTTCTTCATTATCACAAACATTCGCCGCGAACTCATCGGAGAACATGGAGCAAAGCTGCTCATCATCCAAACGTTCAAACGCATTATCACCGTGATCATTACAATCATTACTTAACGGAGATTCAACGAACGCCACCGGATCGCTGCCGGATCTCCGGTGAGAGCTCCTCTTCGCCGACGAGAATCCTGCGAAATCGTCCATCCAGTTGTTCGATTGTGTCTGGTAGCTGAACTCCGGCCACTTCTGCGCCATTGTGGGAGCTTTTGGCGGCAATTGCGCCATTGTTAGAGCTCAAAAACCTTGGATTTTAATGAGGGAAAGATGAAGACGATGATGATGGTGGTGGTGGTGATGATTATGGGGTGAATGTAAATAGGGATTGGTGGTGGTGGATCACATGGAAGAAAGGATGATGACAGCTAACTGACAGCTAGTTGTGTGTGTTGTGGTGGTGTGATTAGTGTGTGAGATATATGAGTTCCGGTGGTTTAAGCGAGTGCGTGATTCTTAGAACAGCCGGTTAACATGAGATACACATAACATGTAAATGTAAATGAGGTTATAGGTTCAAGTCTTATTTTAATTAATATGTTTAGAGTTGAGACAATGGATATTTTTAATTTAGGCTGGAAAATAAATAGATGTGCCCGATTAAAATAACACTTATTCTATTAAGTAGAGTCGCATATTTCATTTTAAAAAAAATTGTGTGTGTGATAGTTTAATCAGAAAACTCACTGGCGGAATCTCGACGACACGTGGTGATGGATGTGATATATATATATATATATATATATATATATATATGATACATCCTCTGTGTCTTGATTTCACATTAGTTTGATATTTAATATGTTTTTGGAAAAGTGGTAATTAATGTTATCTTATCTTATACAAATATTCTTTTAAGTGAGGGTTAGTTTAATTAATATGTGTGATTCTAGTTTTAGACTGACTTAATATATATGGATGAATAAACAATTAAACACGTCTCCTCTTTTTCTTTGATTATGTTTGCGTCACTATCTAAGATGACATTAAAGTGGTTTTATTATAAAGATGTTTTATTTGTTTTAGTGTGTTGGTGATTTTAATATTTATTAATACTATTTAATGTATTTGAATTTATTTAGACTGAAAATAAAGTTATGATATACATATATCAATACCAACTAAGAGGTTTGGAGTACGTATTATACTTTCAAACATTAACAAACCTGAAGATCAAAGTGGCAAAGGCTACCCTTACTCTGAAACTTTTTGTCACTAAAAGTTGTTTCGAATTTTCATTATATATTGCTGGAAAGTTGCATTATAATTAGTCTCAAATTCTCAATGGCAACTAATAAGTTACTACAGCATGGTTCAGCAGCATCAACCGAAAAGATTAATGGGTAATTACAAGCAGTGATAACTATATATGTACGGTTTGTCAATAAGAATTATTGATGACTGAGCATCTACTTAAGGTATTAATAACTATTGGCATGTATAACTAACTATAACCGTCAACTAATTAAAGTATTGTGATGGTTTACCAACTATAAGAGAAAAGTCTTTGATCCGTTTGAACATAAAGAAAAAAATATTCTTCTGACTTATCCGCTTATTTAATTTCCTATGAAATACTTTGATCGAAAAATGAATTATATACCATCCAGAAAATTATCATGAACAATTTGTGAAATAGAAAACCATGTGTTATGTAACTTGTTTGAATGGTACTAAAATCAATAAATAATTGAAAGGCTATATACAGGTTGTATGAAAGCAACCTTGTGCTATAAGTCTACAATAGTCGTGCAGAAACTCATTAGTGGGAATCTAGAATGCGACTAACTTTCATTCGAAGACTCGAAGTTGAAGATCAAGCCAAAGAAAGATGATTGTGTGTACTAGGGTGGCTCTTTTATTAATAATAACAACGATAAATCACAACACAAATGTATTCATATTAGCTAACCTTGCTAAACAATTTAAGAAAACTAAACCAACTTAAACACTTTAAAGAAAATATAAAAACAAAAAGACTTAATCTCTTTCTCCTCTATATCCTAAGAAAATTTGACACCGACTTAAACTTGACTTGTGTTAAACTTGATTTTGGATAAACTTGATTTGCGACTCAATCGAAATTGAACCACATAATAATCATCAAGTTTAGTTGTGGCTCCCGCTCCCAACCATGGCTCACAGATATCTTCAGCTCGGGCTCGATTTTGATTTTAACTTTGGCTCCAAGTGTTAGAAACATAATAAGTTGCTTCCTTTTCTCTTTTTACTCTATGTCTGGTTTTGGTAAGGTATCAATCGTGTTGGATTGATGGGTCAGTGAGTTGATAGGTAGAACCGTTGAACCTAAAATATGTTTTAATGTTTCGAAAAAATCAACATCAAAACGCATACAAATGATATTTTATAACTTGAATACAACCCATTTAACCTTTTTATCTTAATCTATCAGATGTGTTAGTTGGTTGGTCGGTTGGATGGTAATAATTCTGTGGCAAACGTGTTAATTGGTCTGGTGAGCATAGAACATAGATTAACCAATTATCGTAATGTCACAAGGCGTGTCATGACCCAATTTGTTCGTGAGAGAGAGAGAGAGAGAGAGATTTTCATTGGGAGAGAGTGGCGAAAAGAAAATTATGAAAGTATTGTCATGTATGGATAACGGGTTATAGTTCTTTATATAGTAAAATAATTAATGAACATTAAAAATATTATGTATGATTTAAGAAAACATAATATTAAATTTTTAAGTTTATGAGTGTATTATAAGATATTGATGGGGTAACTTTCAAAAATCTTTTTAATTAGGTAATTTAAGTTTAAATATTGTTTCAATTAAATAATTCAACTTTCATGTTTTATCTAAATCATAAGTATTAACATGTTTTTAGCATGTTTTTCTTTTGTTTCAGTTAGGTGAAAAAACTCTTTTTTTAATACTGACGTGAAACGATGACTTGAATTTTAAATTTTTTTATATATAACTATAATTAACATGTTTTTTATTTTTATATAATTTCATATATTCAAAATTTCTAACCCCCACATGATCTCCTTCATTGCTTTTTGACAAAAAAAAAGTTTGATGATGATTCGATTAATGGTTTAATGGTTCAGTTTAGGTCAAATTTGCATTAGTCACCAAATTAAAACACTTTTAAAACTTGATTTTTATTTTATGACATTTTTCCGATATTGAAAATCAATTGCACTTTTAGAATTGCGATGCTGCCAAATTCTAAGATACAAAATACGCTCACTAGACCTTATCTATAAATGATGTTTTTTGTATGTTCGTTTGTTTATTTAAACAAATTTAAAGGAGAGTTAAAAATAAAAATTATACCACTCCACATATTGTCAAAGGCTCATTGGTTAAACGATCGTATTCTTAAGCTCGAGCTCGTTTAAGCTTGACTATAATAAATTTTTTAGCGAAACAAAATCCTATAGCTTGTGAACGACTTGATTCATTCACGTTGTGGCATGGTCGGTTATCTTTTCCCTCTGTTGGTGTGTGTCTGCTTTAAGGGTTAGATAGAGCACATCATTTGATTTATATTCATGGTTTGATATGTTTTAACTAAAACCAGCTCATGTCTATGACCACTATCTAGGATTATAATACTTTGTCGTGAATTATTGTGAAATCTGTCATAGTCATCATTAAAATCATTGGGCTCGTCAAGACCATTTTTTGAGAAATAGAGATTTTCAGGGGGAATGAGAAAGTGTTATAAAAAGAAAATTACCAATCTATATAATTTAAAAGTCTTAACTACATAGATGTTTTAGTTTTTGTGTTTTTGACGTACATAGAAGTTTTGTGGTTTTTTAGATTAGGCTCTTCTTGATTTATAAAGTTATTTAGGAATATAAATTGTTTTAAATGCCTATTTATTTGATTTGCATCACAATATATGTAAAAACTTGTGTTAAGTCGACCCATTTGTTAAATTTATTATATTATATTGATGTTATTTTTTTCTTTTCGTTTGCTTGATGTCTTCGAGTTCGAAGTTAGTCAAAGTGATAGTCATTACTATATTTTTTGTATTTTGGTTTTCATATTTAAGTTCGTGATAAAACTCTGTTCAACGTTCGCAGGAGCATTACTAGTTAAGTAGATGTTTGTGGCATACGGGTAACGAACTATAGTTTTTATATAAAATATAATTAGGGAATGTTAAAATTTTATAAGTATGTATGGTTTAAGAAAACATAAATATTGAATATATAAAGTTAGTGCTGAATATCATATTACCCTTTTAAATTGTGATAGTGACACATTCTCACGTTCAAAATCTCCCTAATGATACGTTTAATAATATTATATGATTATTATTTAGAAAGTTTAAAAAGGAACTGAAAATGAAAATTATACCATTCCACATGTCGGATGGCTAACTAAAGGCCCCCCAACAATGAAACCACAGGGGGTGGTATACGTCAAATTGTCGCTTTTTTAGCTGGTTTATGTCTTTTTATTGTTTTCTTATTAAATATTATACATGTATATTGATAAACTAAAATATTAAAGCTAAATGGTATATGTTTATATTTTTTATGATTTGAACACGTGTTACTATTAAAATAAAAATTAATCATTTAATGATACAATAAATATCGATGATACTACTTATATACTTTTTAAATTATAAAATAAAATTTTGATAAATTAAAAACATATTTTTTTTATAAAAGATAATTTTATAAAAAATTATAATATATGAAGTTTTTTAATACAAGAACTTTAAAAAATGACATTGTTTTACAAAAACTATTTAAAAAAATTAGCGTGCTTTGTAAAAACCAGTTTTTTTAAAACAAAAGTATTTTAAAAACGAAAGTTAAAAAAATAATGTTATTGTTTTATTATCTAAAATAGTTAATTATACGTAATTTCATTTATGTTTTATCTCAAAAAATATTTTAAAATTTTCTACCTATTAATAATTTAACTAATATATTAATATTTTTATTCGTGTAGTATACGGGTTTCTAAACTATTACATATATATATAATTTTGTTTTGATGAAGTGTACATATATGATTTTCGAGATAAATCACAAAAGTTAAATCACTTTGGATTGTTAAATTTGTATATGTTTTTAAGCAAAGGTTGTATGTTTGAATCAGATGCAATTGTTTTTTTTTCACCAGCACTATACAAATTTGCCGGTCAATAAAAAGGCACACATCTTCGTCTTTGAGAATCGAGATGGTACTGGGATTCATCTATCCAATTATTTATTTTATTATATATTGTTGTCATTATTACGTACTAATGGTTTCTTTTACTTTATTAACTTTATATATTCCCGTATTATTGTTATTTCTAATAAGGCATATAATTTTTAATTTTTGTTGTTACTACTTATTTTATTTAAAGTCCCTGAAGTCAAGAATACATCCTGATTATATTAACGAAATCACTTTACAATTTCTAGCCTATTCATGACTTTAGGTTACTCAGATGGTTACTCGGATGTTAAGTGTCTTCATGCAGCTTGTGAACTTTGGCCCTGGTAACATCTTTGTGAATGCATGAGCAACATTGTCCTCGAGCTGCTCAATGACCATACGACATGATGATATTCGAGTATTTTTCTGAAACCAAGTTCTAATATTGCTATAACATGAGCATGTTAGTACATTGGTATGTAGAGAACGTTTGTTCTACTATATCGATCATTGGTATTCTCCTTTGTATAGTTTTAGTTTCATAGATAAGTTGGAAAAAAAACAAAACGGGGTAACACTCATTAACTTTTTTAAAACAGGTGGACAAAATCGAAAGAGGGCTAACTCTTGCATTCGAATTCATATTTGAGATTTTTCACAGTCAACAGGACGACATGCTCCTCATAAAGAATAAAGAGCATGGATTCATTATTCACTTGGAGGGAAGTATTATCTTGTCAAGGATTGTTTCTTCAAGGCTATTTGTCATCAAGTGGTTTTAAAATCTAAAGTTTAGAGGATGTAGTCGTGAATGGGGATGCTGTCTGTCGAGATTGACAAACTCAAGTTTTTGAAAAGATTTATTGTTTTGTTTACGGTGAAAGATTCATTTAAATGTATTTTTATATGTTTCAGAGAACCCAACTGACTGTTATTTTCTCCCCCTTAATTGATGGTTTGTATATTTTTGGATTTTGAAATTTATCTCTTTTCGTGTAATCATTTATTTTTTATTTAACGATGTAAAATTGCGTTATACCAATGATCTTTAACTCAAATGATTAAGGTGAGATACCCACGACAACTAAAAGTAGGAAGGTCTAGGGTTCATGTCTCACTTAAAGCAAAAATGCTTAGCATTGAGCCATGAATTTTTCTAGTTGTGAGTTTCCTACTAAGAAGGCTGAGAGTTAGGTTCCAACTGGGAAATATATATTTGGAACCGATTAAAATAATACATATACTCCAAAGCTGAGTTGTTCTCAATCTATATTACATTATATGAATTAACTTAAATGATTTTCTAAATTTACTAGTATGTTATATTTTGAATGTAATGTATAGTGTTGCATACATTTTTACATGGTGTACAACCTTCTCTTGGACTCTTTTATTTGGTTCAGATTGACCCAGTTTTCGTATTTCAAGCCGTTCAAAGTGGCGGTGGTGGTACGACCACATTTCTAGTGGTTTGACCACCTTTGTGATCCTTATGTCTCTTTATATTTCTCTAATACTTTTTTTAGGGTTTTTAGATCTATTCTTGTAACACCCGGTTATTTTTTAAAATATATGAAAGAAAAGAAGGAATACAAGTGAAGAAAAAAAGAAAAAGCTATAAAACCCAAGTTGAGGGGTAAAAAAGTGTTCAAAAGAATAAAACTTTGAAAGTTCGTGAATAAAGGTGGTATGACCGCCTAAATGGTCACACCATACCTTTTGTGCATTCGGATTTTAGAGAGAGAGAGAAAGAAAGAACTGAAACTCTCGGGTTTTTGAAGAATAAGAAGAAGATTTCGAATTCAAGGTAAGAATTCATAGTTTTGTGATGTTCTTAACTGGTCTTTGCCTCGGTTGTATGCTTATATGTATTTGTGTGTTCGGTTGTGTGTGTTTGGTGTGTTTCTAGGTGATAGAACTCAATTGCATCCGGGTTTTGAGGGAAGTCATACCCAAGAGGTTGCTAAGGTGAGTTCTAGAACCCTTCTTGTTACTTGTTTTAAACTGATTTGGGGCTGGAAATGCATGTATGAACATTTTTATAAAATGGGTTTTTACTCGTATGTATATGTGTATGTGTTTACGGGTGGGGTTTGATTTTGGGTGTGTTTATGATTATGATGATGTTATGAATGTATTTCTAAGGCTTAGAATGTATGTGTTAAGATTAGAACATGTTAGATGATGATTGGGGACTGAATTATGTTGTTTAAGTGTGATTTAGACTGCCTATGCGCCTAAACAGTGGCCCATGCGCCCAACGGTATAAACTGTCTAAGTGTTCCCATGCGCCCACAACCCTATGCGCCCAAATAGTAGCCATGCGCCTAGAAATAGGCTGAATTTGGCTAAGTGTCCAGACCCCTAGAAAGCCCATGCGCATAGGTACTCATGCGCCTGCATAGTGCCCATGCGCCTAGAATTTGCCTAAAACGACTAAGTGTTGTCCATGCGCCCCAATAGTGCCCATGCGCCTGAAAATTTCCCATGCGCCTAAGACTTAGAATATTTTTCGGATTTTTGGGGAAAAAAATGAAGTGTAGGCTTTGACTTGGGAGGTTCCCGGGGATATGTAAGTTGACTTTTTGAAGTCATAGATGATGTGACGAGTGATGTATGATGTGGCATGTATGATGATTTGTGATTGATGCTTATAAATGATGATGATGATGTATGATGATTATGCATGTTATGTACGATATGTTTCCTTATGTTCCTTATTACGTGTCACACCCCGACTGACGGTGGAATCATCGGGGCGGACAAATGGAAGATGATTGCTCATAGCACATGGAACTAATTAAGTTGAAATATATTTAAATATCATCATTCATGAAACACTACAAGACAAATAAGTTCATACAATACAAAAACTTCAAATAAAGAAATAACATGTTAGGTTAAACTAGGTCCAAGTCTTATATGAGCACGAAGAGAATTCACAAGTAGTAAACCTGAAACATGTTAAAAATAAAAGGTCAACTTTGAAAGTTGGTGAGATTTCCATAGTTTAATACATAAGTATATAAAAGATGACAATTCATGTTGTAAGTTAAAGAACAAAGTAACTAGGGATGTAAGACAGAATGCACAATCAAACCTTGACAACGTTTTACAAGTCTTAAATGTTTACAAGTATATACGATTAGCTAAGTGTACTTGGATCAACCAAGCAGACTTGTCAGGCCCATAGATCTATGACGTCGCCAGGCTAGAAATAGTTAATGATTGTACATATATTCGACATTACATGGTAGCTACAAAGTTCAACTAACCACAACACACAAGTAAATTGCCATAAGTTTACAAGAATCAAACGTTTATAAGTGCAATG
>BJCM01152267.1:29250-44218 GCA_018326385.1 Flaveria bidentis | reverse complement strand
AGAGGTCATGAGCAGTTTCATGATGCATAAGCCCAGAATAGATTTCATTAGGCAGTGCCATGGCCAGAATTCCATGTGCTTTAGCATCAATTTCAAACAGTTTTAGATCTTCATCCGAGTATTGCTCTTTTTTCTTTGGAACCATCTCATTGGTTTCCGGATTACTCACCATAGGCTTGTATGGTCCATGAACCACAGATTTCCAACAACCTGAGCTATTGATAGACAGGTGATGAAGCATTCGGCGTTGCCATATGTTATACTCACTCGTAACAAGCATCGGAGGCTTTGTTGAGCAGCCAGTATTGTGAGGATCATTAGTTGGTGTAGCCATTTTCATAGATTCAAACAAGTTCAGTGTAATTTTAACAGATCTAGCTCAACAACTCAACAACTCTGTTTTAAATAAGTAAAACCTCAAATTAATCCACCAGAAGCAACAGAAAATCAAACTCTATAACCAATTCTTGCTAATTTGCTAATTCGATCAAACTTAGATATCAAAAGAGCAGTTTCAATGATCAATTGTTAAATCTATCAATGATTAACTAGCTCTGATACCATTTGTAAGGATCTATTATCTAGTTTGATCAATTAGGTTATGATTCGCAGCGGAATAGTACTAGAATTAGATGAAATTTAAGCAAGAATAAGATGAATATTCAATCAAACAGTAACGATTATAGAGAGAGAAAGTTTTCTACAAAAGATAATGTTCTCATTCATTCATAAGCTTCGGCATGTACAAATTAGGTCAACATTCCTTTTATAGAGGAATGTGACGTCAGCAGATGTCACCTGATAGTGACATCTAACAGATTATACAAACAACTGAAAATAATTGAAACTACTGAAGATGTCCACAATAACTGAGGACATCTTACAATAAAAGCTAAAGTACCAGCTAATTCTACAACTACTGAAACTACAACATCTGAAGTGTAAGATCTTCAGATGTTTTACATTATACTAAACTAGTGATTACAATCTACTAAAAATGTAAAGACAACTACTGAAAGTAAACCATCACAACTACTGAAGAGAACCTCTTCAGCTGTTATGACAACTTCTGAAAACTTGATCGTCAAACTTTATCTTCAAACTCTGTCTTCAGGCTTTGTCTTCAGTTTTTGTCTTCAGACTTTGTCTTCAGACTTTTTCTTCAGACTTTGTCTTCTGCTTTTGTCTTTAGACTTTGTCTTCAGACTTTTTCTTCAAACTTTGTCTTTAGCTTTTGTCTTCAGACTTTGTCTTCAGCTTTTGTCTTTAGACTTTGTCTTCAGCTTTTGTCTTCAGACTTTGTCTTCAGACTTTTTCTTCAGACTTTGTCTTCAGCAGATGTAGACTTCTTCAGTTGTTATGATGTATGTGGGACTTAAAGGTTTTTCTGATCTGGCTCATTGGTTCTTTTGGTCCAACATTGAGATAGTCCTCACTATTCACCTTAGAAGCGAGATCAATAATTGCATCTATGATGATTAGATGCTCGGACAAGGAGAACAAACTTTCCGTAGCTTCCATCTTAGCTTTGGAAGATTGAACATGTTCTTCCGAGGCTTTGACTTCAGCATAGAAAATCTGAGGGAATGCACTATCTGTCCCAACTGTAGTGGCAGCTGAATCTACATGAGTCCCCTCCACATCAATGGGACTCACCTTCATTGGGTTTAACTGATGTATGCTAGAGACAAGAGGTCCTTCTAGGCTCTATTGATCCATTAGAGGGTGTTGTGGATCAACTTTATTGCTATGAAGAGACATAATCTCCTCATCAATCCTGAATAAAAGGTCAGTAAAGGATAAGGAAGTTATGTCTAATGACCTGGGACTTTGGTCAATGTTTATTGAGCCTTTAGTGGGGTTGTCCCTTTTTGGCTTCTCTGGAGAGTATTGTGACTCATCCCGAAGGCTTTCAGCTTGGGTTTCGGGCTCAAGGAATTGAGACTGAGGAGAGTCAAATCCCATTTTAAGGTGAAATGAGAAGGATGGTGAGACCTCTGACTGAGTGGGAGCCTATGTTTCCACTCTAGTCTTTGTGTTTTGAACAGGAGGGGCTTGTTCAATTAACGTAGATTGAATAAGGGTTCATTTTTTATGTCTTTGATAAGTTTGTTTGATGGGTGAGCATGAAGATTTGGTAAAGTAAGGGTAGTTGCTGGTGTGGGTTCATCACCTGTGGAGATAACAGGGATGTCACCAGGAGTCGTTGGCTCAATCACACCTGGAAGAAGCTTAGTGCGTCTTCTAGTGAAATTGGTGTACACTCTCTTCAAGATTTTGGAGATGGTCGACCTCATTTGAGGGACATGCAGAGCAGCTACACAGACAAGTTGAGTCTGGTCCAACTCACAGTTGATAATGTGCTGAATAAACCTAGGATACATGAAGAATATGTCCCTCTGGAGGTTCCGCATAAGGTTGGTCAACATAAACCTTGAATAGTTAAAACGGAGGCTTTTCACCAATCCATGAACTAGGCATCCTAGTTCATATGGGATTTGATCCCATCCCTCAAACTGACTTGACAAGCAATGGAGAATGACATGGAGCAGGAACTTCTAGTTGTAAGAAAAGTTGAACTTGTAAACTGTAGATCTGCTCACATCTCTACTATACCCTATTTGGAGATATTTGTCATATAGGTCTGATTTGGTAAACCCAGTAGGAGCGCCTTCATCATGGAGCTCATGATGCTCTCTGATTAGTTGTTCTGTGATGATTAACTCCTGGCCAGAAATTCTCGACCTGATAAACCTAACTCTGTTTAGGAGTACGATCTGACCATTACCCCAAAATTCTTCTGTGTGATTCAAATAAACTGTGGGGTTCACAGTCAAAGCAGTGAAGTAGGTAGATTGGGAAAGAAAGGAGATGATTTCGGAGAAGTCAGCTTCCTTGGACGAGTCAAGGAATGCGACCTGGTTAGGTTGAGGGTTAAGCTTCATTGCAAGAAAAGATCAGATGAAACAAGTTTGAACATGGTGAATTTTGAGTGAAGGACGCTTTGGGCAGAAAATTTGGTAAAAAGATTAAATTGAAGAGTCAAGATTACTTAAATGGGTGGAATGGCGGTTTTTGAGGGTTTTGGATAAAATGAAAAGATGGTTTGGGGTAAGATGTGACAGGGGCGGTAAAGGTAAAAACCATTTAAAAGATTCCGACTTCATTAATAAAATATTTACTTTTTATAATGTGGGGCCCAGAGATTCTGTTACACAATAAGATTTTCTCTTGAGTATAAAGGATTTCCGAAGGTAATCTTCTTCCAAAGGTATTCTTTTTCCGAAGCCAATTTTACTTCTGAAGGTAAATTTCTTACTTCAGAGAGTAAAATGTGCTTTCCGAATGGAGAGTTTTATATGCTTCGAAAGTAGATCTGATACGCATTCTTCCGAGACTAAAAACTCTTCTGGGAAGAAGATTTCCATTGGAGGAATTTAGCTTCAGAATATTTGAAAAGAATGTTCTGAAGGTTGATTTCTCTTCGGAAAAATACATAAAAAATTAATCTTATGTAACAGGGCTTAGTTTGTTATGACAAAAGACATTACACATTCAAAAAGGTTTTCAAGTGTGATAGACAAATCAATGTTTATCATCCTAATAGCTATAATGAGATATTTAAATCTTTGTTCATCAAAAGCTTTGGTGAACAAATTAGCATATTGTTTATTTGAATCAACATTGATTAGTTTGATCAGCTTCTTCTCATAACTATCTCTAATGAATTGGTACCTGATATCAATGTGCTTTCTCTTTGAGTGCTTCACGAGATTTTCAGTAATGGAGATAGCACTATTTTTTTAATGTGGATAGGAGTTCTCATGAAGTTGAATCCATAGTCTTGCATCTGGCTCTTAATCCATAATAACTGAGCATAACAACTTGCAGCAGCAATGTATTCAGCTTCAGCAGTAGATGTAGAGACACATGATTGCTTCTTGCATTTCCATGAGATGATCCTTCCACCAAGAAATTAACATCCTCCTAATGTAGATTTCTTATTGATGTTACAGCCACCATAGTCACTGTCTGAGTAGCCATAGAGATTGAAGTTGCTATTCCTGGATACCAAAGACCTAATTTAGGTGCTATTTTGAGTATCTAAGGATTATCTTGGCAACAACTAGGTGAGACACCTTTGGAGCAGCCTGATATCTTGAACAAATGCATTTTGCAAACATGATATTAGGTCTACTTGTTATGAGATACATCAAATACCCAATGATTTCCCTATACTGATGTTGATTAGTATCCTCTCCCTCAGAGTCAGGACAAAGGTCATGGTTTCTAGGTATGGGTGACTTGGTTGGCTTACAATCCTTCATATCAAATCTTTCTAAGATATCAAAGGCATACTTAGATTGATTGATAAAGAACCCTTCCTTCATCTGCTTCACCTGAATTCAAGGAAAAAGTCCACTTTTTCCAAGGAACTCATCTCAAACTTCTTCTTCATAATGCTCTCAAAGTCTTTACACATTTGGTTATTTGAAGAACAATATATGATATCATCAACATAGACCTAAACGAGCAATATGTCTCTCCCATACTTCTTTATGAAAAGAGTCTTATCAATAGTACCTCTAGTGTAACCATTCTTCAGGAGAAAGTTAAACAATGTCTCATACCACAGCCTAGGTGCCTGATGGAACCCATAAAGAGCTTTATCTAGCTCGCACACATAGTTGGGGTATTGTGGGTCTTCAAATCCTAGAGGTTGGCACACATAGACCTCCCTATCTATATTTCCATATAGAAAGGCACACTTGACATCAAATTGATAGACAGTAAAATTCTTGGATGCAGCATAAGCAAGGAAGATCCTAATTGCCTCAAGTCCTGCAACTGATGCAAAGACATCAGTATATTCAATTCCTTCCTCTTGGGTGTATCCTTGAAACAACTAGTCCAACTTTATTCTTGATGATCAAGCCTCTATCATCTCTCTTGTTCTTGAAAACCAATTTGTTGCCTATAGGTACTTGACCATATGGTAGTGAACAAAGGTTCCAAACCTTATGTCTCTTGAATTGAAGCAACTCCTCTTGTATTGACTCAACCCATTTACTATCCTTTATGGCTTCTTCTACTTTCCTAGGCTCCATTTGAGACAAAAGCATAAGTATAGGCAACATTCTCATGGTGAATTTGTCCCTTTGTTCTCACACCTTTAGAGACTTCTCCTATGATGTTTTCAACTGGATGAGTGTTGTGAATCCTTAGTCTAGGAATCACTTCCATTTGCAAAGATAAATCTAGGTTGGACAGATTTTGTTTAGGAGCATGAACACTTGGACCAACTGTTGTTTCAATTTCATTCAATGAGGACTGATTGATAGAAAGAGAAATATCATCATCAATGATTGGCTAAGAAGAAACATTAACAATTCCATGTTCCTTCAGAATACTACTCACCTGGGTGTTGTGCAGTGTCACTGGATGAGGTTTGAGGTTCACTAGATGGAACATTGGTTGAAGCTTCACTATCTCTTCAAATAGTTATGCTATTGGATCTTAAGATAGTTGGAGCTGGATCTTTAGTCACTCTTGGAGAACTTGAACAGTGTGTGGGTAACTCAAATAGTTTATTAGAATCATTTTCAGTATCTGTTCTAGCTGAAACATTCTCATAAAATGAATTAGAATAGTTGGGAAACAATTCTATGTCCAAAATGTAATTAGGGTCATTCCCACTAACACAAGGAGTGTGCTCATTTACAACAATGTTGGATGACTCTTCAAATTGTTGATTTTTGATGTTATAAACTCTATAAGCAATAGAGTTGGAGGAATATCCAAGAAAGATAGCATCATCTGAATTTTCAGCAAATTTTTCCAAATTGTCTTTTGTGTTAAGTATGGTACACCTGCTGCCAAAGGACCTTAGAAAAAAATGAATAGTGCCCTCTTATTCTATAGCTCATAAGGGGTTTTTCCATATGGCTTAACTACAAGGACTCTGTTCTACACATAGCATGCAATACTGACTGCCTCTGCCCACAAAGTAAGATGCAGCTTTGAATCAGCCATCTAGTCCGAGCAACCTCAATAAGTGTCTTGTTTCTCCTCTCAGCAACACCATTTTGTTGAGGAGTTCTAGGAGCACTGTATTGTCTGGCAATCCCTTTTGAGTTACAAAATGAGTCAAGAAATTGATTCTTAAACTCAGTCCCTTGATCACTTCTGATTATTTTTACCATGTGATCAATTTAATTTTCTATTTTAAGAATAAAAGATTGTAACATTTCAGTAATTTCATCCTTAGTTCTTAAAAATAATAACATGTAATTCTTGTAAAATCATAAACTATCACAAGGCAATATGATTTCCTTCCAATGCACATTATACTAGTTGGACCAAATAGATCCATGTGCAATAAGTGTAATGGGGTGGTGATAGAGTTAACAACTTTGGGCATGCAATTGTTATCTTTGCAGAAAAATTCCATTTTAGGCAAACCATGTACCAAGTTATTTTTAACCAATTTATTCATGGTTTTAAAACTGACATGAAATTGGTTTATGCCATAGTGTTGACTCATCACCATTAGCTTTAGAAAGAAAGCATGATACTTCTCCTAGTGGGGAAGCATAGTTCATATCCAGCTTGTACATATCCCCTTTCCTAGAAGATCTAAGAAGCACCCGTTTCGGAGGAATGGTCATCCCAGGTTTGAGGATGATGCACTCATGTTCTGTGAAAAGCATTTGATGCTTTTGATCACAAAATTAAGAAACACTTATAAGATTGTGTTCAAGTTGCTTGACAAAGTGTAGTTTGTCAACCTTTAACTTGCCATTAGATACACTCCCTATGCTAGAAATGTATCCTCCAGCCTCACCACCAAATTAAACAGGACCTCCATCAAAATGTTGAAATTATTAAAGGAGAGATCTATTCCCAGTCATGTGTCAGGAGCATCCACTATCTACAATCCACACGTTATTGTTCTTGTGATATGGATGTCCCTGCACATAAGGTGAAAAAGTTAGTTTTTATAAGAAACCAAGCCTTATTGGCCTTGGGTTCTTCCAATGAGGATTTTATTGAACCAAAATTTATTCATGGTGTTTCAATAAGCATTTGTGAAGAGAAGGCTTGGGCTGCAACATCTCTTTGATCTTCCACTCCATCCTTTGGTTGATCATAGAGGATGAGCTTGTTGAAGCTTGAGCAGCATGACATTCCTCTGAAGCTTCTTTCTTTTTGGAAGAAGCCTTCATCACCTTCTTTTCTGAAGCAGTCTTCTTCTGGGATGGTTTCAAGGGGACTCTCTTGGTTTTCTAAGTCTTCACAGCTTTAGCTTCTGAAGCCATTTTCCTTTCGGAAGAAAGATTTTCTTCCAAAAGCAACCTTGCTTCAGAAACAAGTTTTCCTTTTTTGCTCACTTGGACCATTTGATAGGGTCCAAATGAGAAACCTTCCCTGACTCCTTCTTTCTTAACATTTTTTGCAAAATGTGTGCTAGCAGGATTATAATAACAATCTTTGGCCATGTGGTTTTTGCAGGCCACACATTATGCATGCAATGTTAATCTTCTAGGAATGTGAAGGCTATTGTTTTTTGTTCTTCTTGTCTTCAAAAACAATCTTTCACTTTCCCTTCTAATCCTTTCTTGGATAGGTGTGTTGGTACTACACACTTTTCCAGGTTCAGAAGTTCCCACCACCTGAAATCTAGCTGAGATGAACACACCCTTTTGCTTTAGGTCAATCTTCAGCTTTGATTTAGCCACTTTCTTGGCAGTTTTTCTAGCTACCTTAGCCCAGTTTCTTCTGACTTTGGTGGTAAGAGGTTGGTCATCACTGGTAAGAGGGGTAGAGTCTACCTGGATCTTCCTTGTGATGGTCTCCACACTTGCATTACTATTTGACTCATGAGAAGGTAGGTTAGAAAATAGAACCTCTTACTCTTCAGTACCACATCTTGGTTGTCTTATAGACTCATAAGAATGTGGTGGAGCAATTTCATTGGTTCCCAACCCACCTTTGTTTTGATAACAAAGTTTTAAGTGAGTGGATGATGCAATGAAGTTTTGCTCTAATATAGCATTCTTCCTGGCTTGAACCTCAGTTGTGACAAGCTGGGCTTGAGCTTCAGACAATTTGGATATTAAATAATTGATTTGAGTCTTGTAGTTTGTGTGTTCATGTTTTAAAAGAGACATAATTTTCTCTAACTCTTCAATTTTTCTTTGGTAGTCAGATTCAGATCTTTTAAATTCAGATTTTAAAATACATAAAGACTTAATATCAAATTTAATATCCATATTGTAGTCCTGATATAGTTTAACCTTAGCAATACAAGCTGGAGTACAGAGATGTTCATATACCTTGTTGTCATTTGTTCCATCCATGAGTGCTTGTGCAGGAGTCACATCCTGTACCATGAAGCTCTAGTCAACTTCTTGAGCTACAACTTATGTTTCGGTTGACTTTCTAGGGGCTTTAGGTGTAGAGGCTTGTGATGAGGCATGAGAGGTTCCCGGATTTGACATGGGAGCCTTGCATTCCCTAGCAAAATGACCAAGTTGGTTACAGTTGAAACACTTTGCCTTGGTTTTGTCAAACCCGAACTTGCTGCAAGCTTGGTTTTGAGGGAACGACCTTCCAGTTCTTTTGAAGAACTTCTTTCCTCTATAGGTAAGCAGAGCCATTTTTTGGACTATGTCCATGTACTCCATATCATCTGGACTGAAGCACTCTAAATCATCAAAGGAGAACTGATGATCACTAGAGTACCCATTTCCTGAGATAAAGGCACACCTGTCTTGCCAAGAACCTTGCTGAGCTTGCTGAGACCTTGGAGTCTTAGGAAATGTGATGTACGGTCCTGTTGAATAGGATGTCTACTGAGAGTAAGTCAGGTACTGCTGAGGTTGATTGGATCCTGAGCCTTCAGCGACCATTAAAGTGTTGCCATTAGGAAGGCTTGAGGGTCTGCTGATCTAATGACCCCTCATGTTTTCCATCTCTACACGGTATCCATCAAGGATGTCGTATACTTCAGTCATGTTGAGGGAATTCAGATTCTTTATCCTCTTAATGGACACATAGTAGAACATCCACTCATTTGGGAGTCCACTCATGAACTTCCTTGAGAGATTTCTCAAGTCAATGGTAACTCCCACAAACTGAAGGGAAACGATAAGATCCATGTACCTGAAGTATTGATGGTTGAGGGTCTTTCCAGCAATGTAGGTAAAGTTATCAAACTACTTCTTGAGTGAATCTTTCTTTGAATCATTAGAGTTAGAATACATCTGAGACAGTGCATCAAACAACTCTTTAGCTTACTTGCAATGCTCAAACCCCACCATGATGGAGTTGGGTGTAGCAGTCATAAGAGCAGTCATAGCATTGTTGTCTATGTCCATCTTCATCCAGTCTTCAACAGCCTTTTCGATCATGGCACCATTTCCTTCTAGTGCAACAACCTTTGGCTTGTAAGGACTATTGATGATAGATAACCATATTCTACCATCAAGGTATCTGATGAAACCTTCTATGCGTCTACTCAATTATTTAAACTTTTCAGGGGTGATGATAGGTGCTTTAGTCATCGTCCTCATCTCAACTTCAGATTTCTGAATAAGGGCCATTTTGTAGTGTGATGAAAGGAGTGATAACAAGTTGATTTGGATGGTAAGATCACACAATCAAGAGCCTAAAAAAGCTCTGATACCAATTGCAGGATTGATGTATGTCACTAAACACTTGGTTTCTCTCAAACTCACTTATACTCACACGGTTATAATGAAGCATATCTCTCAAAGAGTTTATTATAATATACTAAGTAACTTAAGAACGCAAGAAAAGAATTTTCAAGACACGTGTATATATTACTTCTCAACTCAAAGTTTACAAGACTATTACAACCATAATACATGAGTTACAATGAGAAACTATATATACTATCACCTACAGCCGATTATACTTTAATACCAGCTAAAATCGTATAACTAAAGTAGATACTACAAAACTATAGTTATGGTATCTTAGATAATGTCTTATCTAAGATATGGTAGTCATGACATGTCCATAACTTACTTTTTGTCACCAACTAAAGTTGATAACTGTACTAACAAATAAAGATGAACAGTGGAATAAAGTATGGTCAACTACATGGTCTTTTGAGAAAACGCCATGTAGTACATCAGAGGTCTACAGTGGAGTGTCAGATGAACCATACTTATGACACTGGTCCACAGCAGCATCTTCCGAAGGTTAATTGGCTTCGGAATAACTAGTTCTTCCGAAGCCTTTTATACTTCGGAAGAGGCTGCTTCTTCCGTGGCTTGAGGACTTCTACTTCGGAAGTCATTATCTTTGAGTTCTTCTAAGTCTTGAACTTCAGAAGAGAAGACTTTGTCTTCAGAAGTTGGAGTATTCCTTCAGAAGTTGATCTTGCACTTTATCTTCGGAAGAACTCCATTTCCTTCGGAAGTTCCATACTTAGCTTCGAAAGTCCTTTAAAAGTTGCACCAAAATAATCTAAGTGTTTGGTTTTGGTTTCACCAAAAAGA
Organism: Flaveria bidentis; assembly: GCA_018326385.1. Lineage (NCBI taxonomy): Eukaryota > Viridiplantae > Streptophyta > Magnoliopsida > Asterales > Asteraceae > Flaveria > Flaveria bidentis. The sequence goes on along the minus strand of BJCM01152267.1, from coordinate 33,689 downwards.
ATAATATGTTATAACTAAAACCTTCAAAAAATTAAATAAAAGACAATGGAGACAACAATATGCATCTTGTAGTAATGCAATATCTCTCTCTCCTTCACTAAACCTCTTCTTCTTGTGCTTGAGCTCGTGGTAGTGCTTGTTTTCAGAACCTCAATTTGCATTTGTAGACCAATGTTTTTTTATATTTCTAACAAAAAAATGAATATAGAACATCAAAATCAGCTTCAACAAGAAAAGAATCAAAATGCCAAAAAGAAACTCACAATGGCATTTCATCAAACACCTATAGATGATAAGATTTAAGTGGTAGCACACTCTAAACAATGAGGTAAACACTACACAACAACCCATAATTGCTATTAGAAATCAAAATCCCAAATTGGATTTGATGCAATCTTGAAGACCCACAACGGAATTTTGTCATAAATGATGTACAAATGAGGAAAATACTACACAAAAACCATTAAGTGCTTATGTGAACACCATATTTTGAAACATTTCCATATGGATTAGTTTATTCAACTAATCGTTGCTACATGTTCGAATAATTCTTCATAGATGGAAATGAACACACTAAGTATATCTTATGATTACTCTAATAAATTAAATTTCTGATAGTAATGTCTTTAACACGATTGATTACATATATTGTTACACTTGATGATCAAATTAAGAAGAATATATGTTTGTGTGTGATATCAACAAACTTCAAACAAGCTCAATCAAATATAATTAATTAAACGTTTACAATAACAAAGGAGTTTACATCGTTGAAGCTCGATCCACCCGAGGTGACCTCCCCTCGTGCAACCTATCACACAACCATATACTCTGTCACCCTAAGAGCACTTTCGTAGAATGAAACAAACATAATGAAATACAATTTGAAAACATCTATATATACTATCAAGATGTTCTCATGTGAGAACATTAAGTTCTCACGTCAGAACATTAAGTTCTCACATGAGAACATTAAGTTCTTGTGGAATAATTTATGTTTTCGCATGATGAGATCTTTATCCATCATCTTGGAGTTCTCGCATCCTTTTTTTTCTTGAATGATTTGAGTGTTGGCTTTTCACATGATATTGTAATCCATATTGACTAGTTCCTTACAATTCCCCTATATGGATTACGTTAGCAAGCTATGTTTGACTTTAGTAAGGATATTACGTCTGAATCAAGATTAAACCGTTCTATCTTGATTACTTACAACTTAAGTAGTATTAGGCACATGAAAGAAAGATCCAACCTTCATTTTGGATTTCCTAAAAACTCGTTTCTTCAATAAGATGACAAGGTTCTGTGATGACAAACAAGATCATGTGAAGTATTATTTTCCCTATGTAAGATATAATAAGCACATATATTTAGAGCAAGAATATAAAACAATTTTGATTATTTTTTAATTAATCCGTTCGATCATTGTCCCTAACGGTAAGATAAGATCATCCCACAATATCAAGTTTCATTTCATGAACGACATGAATCAAATTTATAGATATAGAATCTTGAACTTGATTAAATATCACAAAAACCCATGTTTGCGGATATATGCATAATTACTTGTTCGACAACATTTAAATACTAACAAGTTTTTCATGTAGACCATATTCTCGCATTTTGCAAAGTTTTTGCAAAAATTAAAATCAGTCATAGTTTTTGTATGGATGATTAAGTTTTTACATGGTGAATTTTCTACAAGAGAAATTTTTCCTAAATGACGATTATTGTTGTGAAGATTTTTTATGAAAAGTTTTCTAATGAAAAATTTTCTTATGAAAAAGTTTTCTCATGAAAATTTCTCTTATGAAAAGTACTCTCATGAAAACTTTTTTCATGAAAAGTTTTCTTATGGAAAGCTCTCACATGAAAGTTATCATTTGAAAGAGTTTTGTCATAAAAAGTTCTAGAAAAATATGGTAATTTTTACAAAGTTTTCGCATCATGCAGTTATTCCCGCGAAAACTTCAACCAAAAACGACTTTTATATCTTTCAATCACTACTACGGTCTTAAATCTTTGTTTTCCACCTTTATACCAAGCGCAATAGTGTAATAAAGTCGATTTCATGTGTGTTCACCCTCGGTTTCACCTTCTTCTCCTTCAAAACCGATCCAAAATCCATATAAACCCTTAGAAGATCTTCAAAATCCATGTTTAAAGTCTTAAACGGATGATCGTGAAATGAAAATCCCTATATCAAGAGCAACACCTTGCTCTGATACCGATGTAAAGTTCCAAACACGATCAATTCAACATATTGTTCTACTTGATAATCAAATTAAGATAGATGTGTGCTTGGGTGATAGCAACGAACTTCAAAAAAACTCAAATCAATTATTATTAATCAAACAATTACTCTAGCAAATAAGTTTACATTGTTGAAGCTCGATCCACCCACGTTGAGCTTCCCTCGAGTAGTCAATCACACAACTTTATGCTCTCTCAACCTCAAAGCATTTTTACAAATGAAACACATAATGAAATACAAAGAAAAACATCTTTTTATACTCTCTAGATGTTCTCAAGCAAAAACATAATGTTGTCGCGCGGAAACTTAAAGTTCCCGCGTAATACGATTTCTATCTATCATCTTAGAGATCTCGCATCTTTGTATTTCTCGCATAATTTGAGTGTTTGTTTTTCACTTGATATTGTTATCCATAAAAACTAGATCCTTACATAATCCAAAACCGTAACATATGCATCAAATAAACTAGTCCCCAAATTGACACAATCACAACTGTTCAATGAAATTCAAAGGCCATGCAAACTAAACCTCACTCTTATGATTCAAATTCACGAACAAAATAATGTTATATGATCATGGATGTTACGATCCTTTGGCCTCAAATCTCTCCTCACGTAACCATTAGCAACCTCATGAGTATATGACTCAAACCCTACTAGTGTCGCACGCGTTGAGCTGTTTCCTTCACTCGCTCATGTTCCTCCCATGAGAAACACATGGAAGGGGTGGCGGTCTTTGATTTGGATGGTGTTTGAGAAATATGTGAGGACAATGGATGGTGTTTGAGAAAGTAGGGTTGATATGGTAGAAGCACGGGAATTGAAAATTAAGTTGGACGCCCGTTTTAAAAGATGACGGAAAAATATGACACACAAAAATGCATGATATTTTTTCTATAAATTTTGTAAAATACAACATAACTTTTATGACAACCACCATGTAATGTTTCATCACATGTCATCTATTAACAACTGTGTAGTAGTGATAGGATCATATAATATCTATGCTTTCAACCTAGGTCAATATCGTAGATATACCATCTTTGTACTTCTATCATCAAGCTTTCTTAGATGAGGTGTTCGTACCTTTGCATATGCAATATGTCTAAACACTTTAAGATGACACAAAGTAGGTTTTTCGCTTTTTATTGATTCATACGGTGTTAATCCTTTTATTTCTTTTGTTGTAACATGTTTTGAGACATTTTCATAGCTTTCAGCATACTTCAACTTGTGTCTATAGCAAATCTATTTCTCTATTATACAACTCCATTGTCGAGCGTAAGGAGTTGTAAGTTGTCTTAGGATTCCTTCATTTTCACAAATTGTACATAGAATATTCAAAGTAAATTCCCCACGTATTTTAGCATCTTTAGTTTATTTGTTGTTTCAATTTCTACTTCTCTTTTCAACTTAAAACAATTCTTGTCTTTTTTTTCTTTTTAAATATACATTGAAATGTATCTTGAATAATCAATAATCATCTACCAGTAGTATGAAAAAGCTATTGCAACATGTGTTGGTGGATTGATTGGACACATGTATAAGTTCGAAAGGTTTACTTGCACCGTATTTTGACTGAATAGGGAATGGATATCTATTTTTTTCCAGCTAGACATGCATCATATGTTTGTGTTGATGATATATTAAAGTTATTCCTTGTGCCATTTCTTTAATACTTCATTGTATTAACGATTTAAAGTTTAGTCTACCCAAACATACATTTCATAGCCTTGCTTGTGTATCTATTTGTGTTTGTAAACGCACAGAAGTCGAAATATTAAACCCTAGTTTGTATAGCATGTTTCTTATATCTTGGAACTTTTATAAGTAGTCTTCCATAGGAATAATGCATCCATAGATTTTCGTCTTTCATTACAACTTCACACCTAGCCTTGGTTACTATACCAAGGCTTATGTAAAGTCCTCATATCACGATTGATTTCATATATTATTGTACTTTATAATCAAATAAAGACGGATGTGTGCGTATGTGATATCAACGAACATTAAACAAACTCCAAATGATATTATTAATCAAATGATTACAATACGAAAGGAGTTTAAATCGTTTAATCTCAATCCACCCGAGGTGAACTCTTCTCGGGTGGCACATCACACAACTCTCTGCTTTCTACCCTCAGAGCACATAATGAAATACAAAGAAAAAAACATCTATTTATACT
>BJCM01152267.1:0-29230 GCA_018326385.1 Flaveria bidentis | reverse complement strand
TATACTAATAAATGTTCTCGCGCGAGACATCAAATTTATGTGCGACAACCCCAAGTTTTCGCGGGATCAGATTTTTATCTATTATCTTAGAGTTCTCACATTCTTGTATTTCTTACATGTTTTGAGATTTTATTTTTCACTTGATATTGTAATTAATCCACATATAAAAGGTACTTATAGCTTAGTATGTTACTTTGCAAGTGTGTGATATGATATTAACTTTTGTTTACAGTTCTTACATTCTACGAGAATGAATCCATTTCTTCTTATTTAAACATATGATCCATCTTCAAACTTATCTCTATCAATTATCCATTCATCTATCACAGTGAAATATGAATGTTCACCTGTCATGTAATTGTGTGTACCATTATTTGAAGGCCATATTCTGTTCTTTCGATTTTCAGCTTGGTGGAGTTTTTATAAGATTTTTGCTTCATGTATGCTGAGTTGTTTTCTTTCAAAAGTTGACTCGATCTAAAAGTGTTGGATGATTGGATCTTCTTCTTGTTGTGTTAAATGAGATACTTCTTGTTTAAAAAGTGGTTTGTTGCTCTTTCTAGCAATGTGACCAAGTTCATTGCAGTTGAAGCGTTAATTTGACATCCATTGCATCTTTCTTTGGACTATAGGATTTGTTATGTTACCAGTACTAATTTGTTATATTAACCATGTTGAACAAAACGGTTCATTATAAAAATCAAAAGTGTTATACTAAAGAAAATTAATATCTAACAGCTTATTCTATACATCAAGCAGCAATGAAATTACTAATTCAATATATATTGTTAGCCTACAAGCTTAATATATATGGATTCATGGTGAGATTTCAAAGATTATAATAGTCGTTCTCAATCTCACTATATATAAATAGGTAAATAAACTAAACGACATAGCGTAGCAAATATAGAAAAAAAGTTTACACTGCACACATGTTAAAAGATTCTGATTTCGTCACTGATTGTTCAACATTCTACGTGCTAGACAATTCTGAGTCCCGGTCGTTGTTCCGTTGTCTATTGGTTCACAAAAGCCACAACAGTAAGACGTGACATGTCAAGTTCCACGTCTTTCTTTCACTGCCATGTGGGTCAATTTATTGTCGATGACATGTACATCGTTTACGACTTTAAGCAGCTACATGACAAAATGTTTTCCACGTCAGCACCCGAGGATGGTGTACGGTTGTCTGCATTTACTTCTTTTGTTGAGTTGTTTCCAATAAGTATACTTCATCACATGCACGTGGGTCCTTCGTATTTATTTGCAATTTCTACTTCAATGCTTTGTGGTTTCTTTTAAGTACATTCTGGTCCTCCTAAAATTACTTAAATAAGTTTTTTGGTTTTACTAATTTGCACACATAGTGGGTGTTTTGGGATGACTTATTTTGTGATTAATTTTTAACAAGTTAATAAGTTATAAAATATATTTGGTAATAACAAATATTCTTTTAAATTGATTTTTCATAAGTTCAAAAGTAATATTTGAAAAGTAAGTAGAGAGTGACTTATTAACTTTTAAAAATTTATCTTAGTCTTATTTTTTATTACGCTTCTTTACTACCTCTTATTAAATCCATTTATTTTTAAAAAAATTTTTTAATTTATTACCTTTTAGTTTATTAGTCAATTCAATCACTTTTTTAAAAATTAATTTTAAAAAATCATAAGCTAATAAATATTTTTATCAAAAGTCTTTTTTAAATAAAATAAACTATCCCAAACATAATCATAGTTATATATTTTTAGTAAATTGTTGAGAAAAAGAAAAGAATTAACAACAGGATAAAAACATATGAGAAAAGAAGAGAAAGAGTGTCTTGCAAGTTGACAAACAACCTTTATATTGTTAACTTTTCCCACAAAATCTGTTTAACATATGAAAATGGAACAAAAGAAACAAAAATGTTGGTCCAATCATAAAAAGACATATGTCAAATCTAACCAATCATCATTTACAGCTATTCACTTCTATTTGAAATGGATATTAGTAAAATCGATGATCATACATACTTGCCCATAGATATTTGACAATAATCTACACAACAATATTTGAATTGGAAATAATATTCTTGGGGTTTTCACTAATGAAGGTTTTTTTTTAGGGATTTCACTAATGCACACTTGACCTTCATGGTACCATAGTTAGTTATAGAGTTACATTCTTAGTACAATAAATATTCTAACAATAAAGAAATTCATTCATTATATCTCTTTTTTTTCTTTTTTTTTTCTTTTTTTTCACAATTGTACCTGATTTATTTGCCTATTAACTTTATGGGATATGATTCTTATATTAATTTGAACCCCAATAAATGATTATTTTGGTTGAGTCTTAGTGTGCATGACTTAATATAGCTTCGGCTTCCCAGCTTACGTTTTTCTAGAATACTACCAATCGTGTTCATGAGATGAGCATTAAATTTAATGAAAGCGTTCCATTATCTTTAAACTTGTGAACTTTAGTTCGCTCTGAATTCTTTATTCTTTTTGTGAATCTTGAAGCTTAGAATGTCCATTAGACGCTAGTGTGTCTTAGGGCTTGTCATTCTTCCTAGCATTTTATAAACTGTTACTACGGTAACAAGTTTAATCTGACTTAAAGCCTTACTTTTAATTCCACCAAGTTGAATTGTGTAAGTTCCCGTACCCGGAACACTCACAGTTGGTCAATCATCGCGCATAAAACATAAAGCATACATTTACATTTAAAGAAATATGCAACGGAATATCTTAACAAACCATTTCATATATTAATAATTGTGTTTGCAAAATAATACAACATTTTTAACCATTACAAAATATCATTTGTTTGCATTACAATGCAAAAACATCATCGTTATACAGAATGGATGTCATCCAAAACTAGCCAAGTAGCTGCTCTGTGCCATCTTTAGCAACTCTTACCAGCCAACTAGAAAATACATAAAAGTCAGTGTTGCTAAGTGAGTTTTAGTTTTATAAATAAAATACTTTACTTTCGTTTAAAACTGTTATTTACTTTCATACGCGATCATACAACTTACATACATATAAATAATCTTATTATTATATTTCATCAAGATTCATTAACATTCATTCCTTCATCATAGTACATCATCATTTTCTTTCGTTTTCATTCATTATCTTTCTTACCGTACATTTCTTACTTTCATCGTTATCTTTCACTTTTCATCCAGACCAATGCCATATGCAACATGATGCACAAGTGTTGGTACTAGGCTGAAGTCTATAAATGGACTTCTAACATCATGCATAAGTGTTTGCACCAGTATTGGGGCAAGCGACAAGGGTCCTATACATCGGGTCAATCATAAGGATTAGACCCTGTGTGCATCCTCATGGGTTAGCTAAATCACACACAGTTGAGCTAACGACCCTTAATGAGTTGTGAACCTCCTTCCATATTGCTTGAGGACTTTTTGTTTGTTCATTCATTCTTCTTTACGTTTCACTTTTCATTCATCATTAATTCCCACTTTGATTACACAATATTTTACGTTCATTGATAATAACATACCATGCAAAGTCACAGATATATTCATAATAAGGAACATAAAGAAACAAAATAAAAACATACATCATACCATCCGACATCATAATACAACATCATACAACCAACTTACATTATCCCTGGGAACATCCCAAGTCATAGCCTAAAACTTCCTTTTTCCTAAATATTTCAGGATATTTTTTAAGCCATTAGGCGCATGGCCACAATGCGGGCGCATGACCTCACAAACGCATGGGAACACTTAGGCGCATGGCCACTATGCGGGCACATGATCTCACAAGCGCATGGGAACACTTAGGCACATGGGAAACGTTTAGGCGCATGAGCACTATACGGGCGCATGGCCAATACTTAGTTATTTTGAGGCAACATTCTAGGCGCATGGATACTATTTGGGTGCATGGAGACTTAGGTGCATGGAATATTGTTCAGACGCATGGGCAACTACTTGTAATTACCATAGTATTTCAGTCCCCAAATCATATCCAAACATGTTCAAGTCTAGTTCTAAGATACTAAACATCAAAACTAAGCATAAAACATGCACGAAACCATAAATCATCCCAAACATACACCCACCCACATACACATTCACATAAACATGCGGATACACACCCCCACATAATTAAAATGTTATAAAAATGCATTTCCAGCCCCAAAAATCATTTAAAACATGTAAAAATGGGCTTCTAGAACTCACCTTTTGCAAATTTCGTGAATGACTTCTTCAAATCCAAATGCACTTGGAGTTCAGGCACCTAAAAGCCTAACAAACACATAACCGACCACACAGCACAAACCCGGAGGCTGAAAATCAGCCAAGAACACTTCAAAACACCGAAAACATACCTTGAATTCGACTTCTTCCGGTTCTTCTTCCAAAATCCGAGATTTCTTCACTTTCTCTCTCTAAAACCAAACAAAAAGTGATGTGTAGGGGATTATGGGCTGCCATATAACCTTTTTTACAATATATATTATTATTTCGTCCTTTTTATACTTTTAACCTTTCAACTTGGGTTTTATTGTTTTTCTTCCTTTTAAAAAAAATTCGGGTGTTACAAGTCCACGTTATATAGGTTTCATCCCCGAAACCTATTATTCCTCAAACAGATGTGGTAGTACTGTCTCATTTCTTCTTCAGTCTCCCACGTTGCCTCAAATCCCTTTCTATGCTTCCATTATACTCGTACCAAGGGAACCGCTTTATTCCACAATCTCTTCTCCTTTCGATCAATGATCGCCACTGGTTTCTCCATATAATTGAGCCGCTTATCTACCTTAATCTCCTCTAGTGGTACAACTATATCTTCATCAACTAAGCACTTCCTGAAGTGAGATACATGGAATGTTGGATGAATTCCACTTAACATCGGGTAGTTCAAACCTATAGGCCACCTCTCCTACACGAGCAATGATTCGGAAATGCCCTATATACCTTGGGCTTTACTTACCCCACTTACTAAACCGAATAATACCCTTCCAAGGTGAGACCTTCAACATAACCTTATCACCCACCTTAAACTCAATTGGTTTACGTTTCTTATCAGCATACAACTTTTGCCTATCTTTGGCTGCCTTCATAAAGGCTTTGATCTTTTCTAGTTTCTTAGTAGTAGTCTCGATCACCTTGATACTTCCCAAATCCTTCTGACCAATATCACACCAACAAATGGATGTTCTAAATCTCCTACCACATAGCATCTCATAAGGGAGCATACCAATGTTGACATGATAACTATTATTGTATGAGAATTCGGCTAACGGTAAGTGGTCGTCCCAAGTTCCTCCAAAATCAATGATGCATACCCGAAGCATATCTTCTAGCGTCTGAATGGTTCTCTCCGACTGACCATCCGTCTATGGATGATAAGCTGTGCTAATGTGTAACCTCATTCCCATCGCATCGTGAAACCTCTTCCAAGACTTAGATGTAAACCGGCTGTCATGATCAGACACAATAGACACTGGTACACCATGACGAGTTATAATCTCTTTGATCTATAGATCCGCTAATCTCTTCAATGAATACATCTCACGGATCGGTAGAAAGTGGACACTCTTTGTCAGACGGACAACTATCTCTCATATGGCATGATACCCCCACGCGGTATGTGGTAACTTCGTGATAAAGTCCATGGTGATATGTTCCCACTTCCACTCGGGTATATCAAAAGGTTGGATCTTCCCGTACGGCTTTTGATGTTCTGCCTTCACTTGCAAGCAAGTAAGGCACTTACTCATGTACTCCGTGATGTCACACTTCATACCCGACCACCAATAATCTTTCTTCATATCCTGATACATCTTTGTAGCACTGGGATGAATAGAGTATCAAGTCGTATGGGCTTCATCCATGATTCACCGATGTAGATCCCCATAAAGAGGGATCCACATCCGTTCAAATTAGATTCTAAAAATAAGAGTGTTTTCACCCAACATCGTTACTAGACCTCTCATCCTTTCGGAGTTAAGGAGGTCTTCTTTTAACGCCTCATCTTGAAACTCCTTGACTTGTTTCATCACGTCTAAGGTATAACCAATTGATATGCCTTCACCTGAATTGGTTCAGGCGTCTCCTTTCGTCTAAGGGCATCCGCCACTACGTTGGCCTTACCTGGATGGTAATGGATTTCACAATCATAATCCTTTATGATTTCCAACCATCTCCTTTGCCTCATGTTCAGGTCCTTCTGCTAGAAGAAGTATTTCAAGCTCTTGTGGTAAGTGAGGATGGTGCACTTCATCGCGTATAGGTAATGCCTCCAAATCTTTATCGCAAAGACCAGAGCTGCTAGCTCTAAGTCATGTGTAGGGTAGTTAACCTCATGAACCTTCAATTGTCGGGATGCGTAAGCTATAACCTTTCCTAGCTACATCAATACACAAACCAACCCTGAGTAAGAAGTATCTAAATATACCACAAAATCCTTGCTTCCTTCGGGTAAAAGATAATACAAGAGCTTGAGTCAACCTTGTCTTTAACTCTTTAAAAGCCTTCTCTTGCTCTTGACCCCATACAATCTTCACATCCTTATGGATCAACTTAGTCAACGGAGAAGCTATCTTAGAAAAGTCTTGGTTGAATCTTCTATAATATCTTGCCAATCCTAAGAAAATAAGGATCTCATATGGCGTCTTTGGAGACTTCCATTGCCTTATTGCTTTTGCTTTTGTCGGGCTACCATAATCGCCTAAGTATTCATCACATGACCCAAAAACTAAACTTCGCACAACTAGAACATGCACTTGGAGAACTTAGCATACAACTTCTCCTTTCATAACATCTCTAACACTTCCGTAATGTGACCGGCATGCTCCTCCTCGCTCTTCGAACAAATCAAAATTTCATCGATAAACACAATCATTGATTTATCTAAAATCGGGCGACACACTCAATTCATCAAATCCATAAAAGCAACTGACACGTTGGTTAAACCAAATGACATAACACGAAACTCGTTGTGTCCATAACGTGAGCGAAAAGTTGTTTTAGGAATATATTGCTCCTTCACCTTCAACTAATGGTATCCAGATCAGAGATCAATCCTTGGGAACTAACTAGCACCTTGGAGCAGATCAAAGAAGTCATCAATCCTTGGTAATGGAGACCGATTCTTCATTGTCAACTTGTTCAACTTGCGGTAGTCAATGCACATCCTCATACTACCATCCTTCTTTTTCACGAATAAGACCGAAGCACCCCATGGAGAGATACTCGGCCAAATGAACCCCTTATCAAGCAACTCTTGCAGTTGCTCCATCAATTCTTTCATCTCGAAGGGTGCTGAACGATATGGAACCTTAGAAATAGGTTGGGCATCGGGTATCAATTCAAACTAAACTCGATCTCATAGTCTGGTGCCACACTTGGTAAATCTTCTAGGAACACATCTAGCAAGTCACACACAACCGGTACATCGAATAGTTGTGATGTTAATGTATCCACATCCTTCATGTATGCCAGATAGGCACTACATCCACACATCATGCATTTTCCTGCCACCGCTATCGAAATAACTTCCAGGATTGTAGTAAGTCGATCACCATATATTTTCACTAAATTCCCGCCAGGCACTATCAATCGGATCATCTTCTAGCTACATACAATATTCGCCTCGTAGGGAAATAACTAGTCCATTCCTAGGACTACAAAAAACTCGCCTAAGGTCATCACAAATAGTCTAGCATGAAACTTATGACCTTTTATTTCTATGTCATAACCTTCAATCAGGTTAGAAATTATGGTAGACTTACCTATGGCAGTTTCTACATCAAAGGGCTCATCTATATTTCTACTTCTAACAAGCAAATTAGCATAGAAAGTAGCAGATTTGAAACTCTTATTAGCACCAGAATCAAATAACACAGAAGTAAGAGTTTGGTTTACTAGAAACGTACCTGACACAACATCAAGGTCTGTCCTAGCCTCCTCCTGGGTCATCGTGAAGGCTCTGGCGCTCGCCTTCTGACCTTCAGTCTCGGTCGTCTTCTTCGCTCCAGAACTCTCTGCACTTGGCTTTTTGTAGTCCCTAATCATGTGATCCACTTCACACAGTTAAATCACCTCGTCACCCTATAATTTCTTGCTATATGTCCTATCTCCCCAGAGTGCTCCTTCCAGCACTTGACACACCTTTTCAACCCCACACCGGATATGACTACATGCCTAACATCCACCCACGCAGCTTTGTTGTTTCGAGGGACAACACCCCGTCCAAACCACTTCCTATTCTAGTTCTTGTCACCACCACCACCCTTCCTGTTCACCTCAACCAAAACTACATTTCTCTCATCATATAACCTTCCCGCCAGATCAACCACCAACCAAAAAGTGCTCGGCCGGACGACGATTATGTTCCTGCGGATATCCGTCGGCAAGCCCTGAATATATCTCTTAATCTTTTGGGAAATAGGTTTCACCTGATCTGGCACCAGGCTGCCATATCAATAAATTTGGTGGTGTATTGTTGGTGTTTCATGAATCCTGCCTCCAACTGCAGGAACTCCGTTTCCACCATATCTAACTCCCTATGAAGACAGAACTCCTCAAACACAAACTTCTTCAGCTCGCCCTACCTCATCCATCTAATCACCTGATTACCCTCAGCCTGGACAATATTTTCCCCCCAACATAGAGCCGATTCCACAAATGAGTGGACAACGAACTTCACCTTTTGATCTTCCCGACACTCGCTGATATCAAGTACATCCTCCATCTCCCTCATCCACCGATGAGCAGAATCACCATGCCATTGCCATCAAAAGTCAATGGCTTGCATCTTTGGAACGCCCTATAGTTTAACTCCTTGTAAGGCCCCATTCCCGGGACGCTTACAGCTGGCCAATCATCATACATAAAACATATAATTACATTAACTTGAAATAAACATTGCAGCGGAAACATTAAAAGCAACATTTTCATTAAAATGCTTTTGAAAAATTATACAACATTTGTTACATAATTTCATTTGCATTACAATGCAAAAACATTAAACAAAAGAATGTCATCCAAAAGAGCCAAGTAGCTACCCCGCGCAATCCTTAGCAATGCTCACCTGCCAACTGGAAAATGCATAAAAAGTCAGCGTTGCTGAGTGAGTTCTAGTTTTATAATAAAACATACTTTACTTTCTTTCAATTCATACTATATTGTTGTATTTTATCACACATCGTACGTACACATAGATAATATCATTAATATCTTTATCACTATCTTTATCACTATCTGGATTAGTATCATCAGCTATGCCCCAAACAAATGGGGTACTGGGCCGAAGTTCATAATTGACTTCCACACCGCACATAGCTTGGCACCAGCACCAGGGTAAGCGACAAGATCCCAACTGTATACTACACCTCCAATGTTATGCATAACTCGGGTACTGGGCCGAAGATCATAAATGACTTCCACATAGCACATAGCCTGGCACCAACACCGAGGTGAGTAATCACTATAAACCCAACTGTATACTACACCTCCAACATTATGCATAACTCGGGTACTAGGCCGAAGATCATGAATGACTTCCGCACCGCACATAGCTTGGCACTAGCACTAAGGTGAGTAATCACTATAAACCATGTACCAAACCGTTGGTCAGTCATAAAGACTGGAACCCCTGCGTGTATCCTTAAGGGTTAGCTTTACGATACGCAGTTGAGTTTATGACATTTTAGAGTCGTGCACCTCTGTACATATTGCTTGCAAGCCTTTCTATACTTTCTCTTTCATTAATGCATGAACTTTTGCATTATGTTCCTCTTTTCATTATCTTCCACTTTACGTTACATAATACTTTAAATTCATTCATTCATTAACATTCAACGTAAAGCCACGGGAGGATAAACATAAATAATATGGAACATCAACATAAACATACAACATCACCATACAGGGCATCATCATACATACATAACATACATCATACATACCATCATGCATAAGCATCAATCATACATCATAACATTATCATATAATGCCCATCACATCATCTATGACCTCAAAAGTCAGCATACATGAACCCTCGGGAACCTCCCAAGTCAAAGCCTACATTTCACTTTTTCCCAAAAAGTCCGAAAATATTCTAAGTGTTCATCCGCATTAACTTTTGTTCATCTGCATTTGTTCATCCGCATTAACTTTTGGTTATCTGCATTTATTCATCCACATTAACTTTTGTTCATCCGCATTAACTTTTGTTCATCCGCATTAACTTTGTTAATCCGCATTTGTTCATTCGCATTAACTTTTGTTCATCCGCATTAACTTTTGTTCATCCGCATTTGTTCATTCGCATTAACTTTTGTTCATCCGCATTTGTTCATCCGCATTTGTTCATCCGCATTAACTTTTGTTCATCCGCATTTGTTCATCCGCATTAACTTTAGTTCATCCGTATTTGTTCATCCGCATTGACTTTTGTTCATCCACATTTGTTCATCCGCATTAACTTTTGTTCATCCGCATTCGTTCATCCGTATTAAATTTTGTTCATCCGCAGTAACTTTTGTACATCCGCATTTGTTCATCCGCATTCACTTTTGTTCATCCGCATTTCCTCTTTACTCATCCGCATTTGGAACACTTAAGCAGTTATTCTAAAACTTAGGCGTATGAGCTACTATTTGGGCGCATGAGCAGCCTAGGGCACACTTAACATCATAATTCGGTCCCTAAACACCATATATCATGTTCTAAGCTTAAATCATGCATTCCAAGCCTTAGAAACACAACCATAACATCAACAAACATGAACATAGCCCAAAATTAGACCCCACCCACAACATACACACATACATACATACAGGTATGAAACCCAACTTTTATAAAAAGTTCATACATGCATTTCCAGCCTCAAAAGTAGTTAAAACATGTAAAAGAGGGGTTCTAGAACTCACCTTAGCAGCCTCTTCGGGTAAGACTTCCTTCAAAGCCCGATTGCTACAAGTTCTCACCTAGAAACCCACTAAAAACACACAACCGAACACACACAACATACATAAGCACACAAACGAGGATGTAACCAGTTAAGAACATCTTAAACAGACGAATTCTTACCTTGAATTCGACCTTCTGCTCCTATTCTTCTTCAAGATCCGAATTCTGCACTTTTTCACTCTAGAAATCTGATTGTTATGTGTGTAGAAAGAGTGATGGGCGGCTATCACCTTTTACACTTACTTTTTCAAACATTTTGTTCTTTTGGACACTTTTTACCTTTCAACTTGGGTAAAATATCTTTTCTTTCTTTTTGTTCACTTAATTCTTTCTTTACTAACTTTAAAGGAATAACCGACTTTTACACTCCTCCTCCTCATCGCTAGAGATAACCATCTCTGTCTCTGGTTGCTCTCTCTCCCCTGTAGGCTTGTTGCTCTCCTTCCTCTCACCTTCCCTCACAGCCTTAATCACTTTGGTCACCACAGACGGCATGATCGTCTGCATGACCTGGTGAACCTCCGACACCACAACCTCCTTCACCAAGGCCTTAGGGTAGCACTGTCATCAGCGCCTTCCTATTGATGAATCTTGGCTCTTCATGAGCCGTCTCCCTAGCCTTAGCCTTGCCTCTTGTGACACACGGTCTAGCACCACGTGCACCACGACCTCCTCCTCCCGAAGGCATCAAAGATCTACCTCCAGCCATTCTCTAAACACGCTATAAGAACCAAACACCAACATGGTCATTAAAGGTAATAGCTCAATTTATGTCAAGTATAGTAAGTCCCTAAGCATTTCCTATCCTGACTACATTAGTATCTAAATCTACCAAAAGCACATAAATCACATAACATTCGCACATAATACCGGTTAACATTAAATATAATACTTGATGGCACGTATTTACTCGGACTAGCATCCTTCCATTTTGTCCTATTCTCAGTTTAACTTTAGGTTTTTGAATATATTTACCTAATTCTCTTAAATTTTGGCTCTGATGCCTACTTTTAAGGCCCTGTAGCCGAAACACTCACAGTTGGTAAATTATCGAGCATAAAACATAAAACATACATTTACATTTAAAGAAATTTGCAGCAGAATATCTTAACAAACCTTTTAATATATCAATAATTTCTTTTGCAAAATAATACAATATTATTAACCATTACAAAATATCCTTTGTTTGCATTATGTAACACCCGGTTATTTATTTATTTTGAAGCCGACGAATGAAGAAAAAGAAATAAAGCCCAAAGTCAAGGGACCAAACTCGCCAACAAGAGAAAGTTGGGTGAGAGGGGGTATTTAAAAGGAGAGGGCAGCCCTTACCCTCTCCCCACACCCACAAATCAGCCAAAAGAGAGAAAGAAGAGAAAAAGGTTGGTTCGGGTAGATTCAAGTTCGAAAATCATCGTGTAGCGAGTCAAATCGAAGCTCTTCTCGTTGTGGTCGTTTGTGTGAGTTCTAGGACCCCTCTTTTACACGTTTTTGAATGATTTGGGGCTGGAGCACATCTAAAAATTGTGTTTTTATGAGTGTGTGTATGGTTGACCCGTTTGTGTATGTGTATGTGTGTGTATGATTCGTTTGGGTCTTGTGTTTGAGCTTGTGTGTGCTTGAATGGTGTTGTTGTATGCATTCCTAAGGTTTAGGATGGTTGATTTGGGCTTAGAATGAGTTTGGATGATCTTGGAGGTCGAAAGTGGCAGATTGGGTTTGGGATGAACTACATTATGCATCAGCTAGGGCTATGCAACCAAATGGAGGCCATACGGCCGAATGAGGTGCGAGTGAGGTTCATTCGCATGATTGGGGTTCATTCACACGAATGAGGGTTCATTCATGTGACTGGCGAGTCATGCGACTGAGGGTCCATTCGCATAAGTGCTCATCCCCATTAGTCCCATTCGCATAAGTGCTCATTCGCATTAGTTCTATTCGCATAGGAATCATCTGCATTGGTCCATTCGCAGGATTGGGTGTTCATACGCATTGATCCATCCGCATGATGTTCAGTCGCATGGAGGTCATGCGACTGAAGGGTGTCCATAAGCCCGAATAGGACTGTTGCACCCAAGGAGAAGCGTAGTTTGACTTCTGACTTTCAGGGAAAAGTGCAGATTAAGCATTGATCTGGAAGTTCCCGTAAGTTCATGTAAGGTGATGGTAGAGGCCTTAGAGGTTATGTTGGGCATGATGATGATGTTTCATGTTTATGCATGATGCATGTTATGTTTGATGTTGCCCTGTTTGATGTGATGCATGTATATGTTGTGTTCCTTGTTATGATGAATGTTAATGAATGAAATGAAAGTATTATATAACGTAAAGTGGAAGATAATGAAAAGTGGAACATGATGAATGTGTGTATTAATAAATGATGAAAGTAATGAAAGTCTTGCATGCATTGGATATCGGGACATGCCAATTATAAGGTGTTAGCCCAACGGTGTGCGGGTTCATTACCCCGGGAGGATGCACATTGGGGTATTTCTTTGTGATCGACCATTTGTATAGAACCTCTACTGCTTACCCCTGGTACTGTGACACCATGTTTAGCTATCTATTTATAGACTTCGGCCCAGTAGCCATATAGTTTAGGGTGTAGCACATAGTATTGGTACGGAAGGTATCAGATGCGCAAGAAAAGATGTAAAGATGAATGAACGAATGAAGAAGATAATAACGATATTATCTATGTGTACGTATGATGTGTGATCATGCAAAAGTAACGAACGATTTTTAATGAAAGTAAAATATGTTTTATTATAAAACTAAAACTCACTCAACAACACTGACTTTTATGTGTTTCCAATTGGCAGGTAATGATTGCTGAGGATGGCACGGGGCGGCTACTCGGCATTTGGATGGCATTCTTTTGTTAATGTTTTTGCATTGTAATGCGAACGAATGATGTTTTGAAATGAACACTTGTATTAACTTGCAAAAGCATTTGTAATGATTTGAAAAGTTATTTTTATGTTTCCACAACAACGTTTTATGAATGATTAAATGTAAGTTATATGTTTTATATGCAATGATTTACCAGCTGTAAGCATCCCGGGAATGGGGCGTTACACATTAAAATGCAAAAGCATCATCGTTATAAAAAATGGATGCCATCCAAAACTAGACAAGTAGTTGCCCCGTGCAATCCTCAGCAACTCTTACCTGAGAACTGGAAAATACATAAAATTCAATGTTGCTAAGTGAGTTCTAATTTTATAAATAAAATACTTACTTTCATTTAAAACTATTCTTTACTTCCATACACAATCATACATCGTACGTACAAATAGATAATCTTATTATTATCTTTCATCATCATTCGCTATAGTTCATTCCTTCATCATAATACGTCATCGTTTTCATTCATTATCTTCCTTCCCATACATGTCGTACTTTTATCGTTAGCTTTCACTTTTCATCCGGACCAATGCCATATGATATACCCCAAACATCATGCACAAGTGCTAGTACTGGGCAGAAGTCTATAAATAGACTTCTAACATCATGCACAAGTGGTGGCACCAGTACCGGGACAAGCAACAAGGGTCCCATACATTTTGTCAAAGACAAGGATTAGACCCC
The DNA here is from genome assembly GCA_018326385.1 of Flaveria bidentis. NCBI lineage: Eukaryota > Viridiplantae > Streptophyta > Magnoliopsida > Asterales > Asteraceae > Flaveria > Flaveria bidentis. The sequence goes on along the minus strand of BJCM01152267.1, from coordinate 14,679 downwards.
TATTTACATCCTTATTGGTTAGCTAAACCGCACACAGTTGAGCTAACAACCCCTCAGTGAGTTGTGAACCTCCTTCCATATTGCTTTGAAGACTTTTTCGTTCGTTCATTCATTCTCCTTTATGCTCCACTTTTCATTCATCATTAATTCCTACTTTGATTACATAACACTTTACGTTTATTGATAATAACATATCATGGAAAGCCACATAAATATTCATAATAAGGAACATAAAGATATAAAATAAAAACATACATCACACCATCACACATCATCATACAACATTACAACATCATATAACCAACTTACATCATCCCTTGGAACATCCCAAGTCATATCTTATAACTTCATTTTTCCCAGAAAATTCCAAATATTTCTAAGGCATTAGGCGCATGGACACTATGCAGGTGCATGACCACTATGCGGGCACATGACCTCACAGACACATGGCAAAATTTTAAGCGAATGTGAAACTTTTAGGCACATGAGCACCATACGGGCGATTGCCAACACTTAGTTATTTTGGGGCAACATTCTAGGTGCATGGATACTATTTGAGCGAACGGGTTTCAAGTGCATGGGGACTTAGGCACATGTTCTACTATTTAGGCACATGGGCAACGACTTGTAACTACCATCATAATTCAGTCCCTAAATCATATCTGAACATGTTCAAGCATAGTTATAACACACCAAACATCAAAACCAAGCATAAAACATGTACAAAACCAAAAATCATCCCAAACATACTCCCACCCACATACACAAAAACATGAATATAGGGGTACATACCCCCACATAATTAAAACATTATAAAAATGCATTTCCAGCCCCAAAACTCAGTTAAAATATGTAAAAGTGGGGTTCTAGAACTCACCATTTGCAACTTTCGTGAATGAATTTTTCAAACCCGAATGCACTTGGAGTTTAAAAACGTAAAAGCCCACCTAAAACACAACCGAACTCACACAAACACATAAGCACAAACCTAAAGGCTGAAAATCAGCAAAGAACACTTCAAAACACTGAAAACATACGTTGAATTCAACTTCTTCCGTTTCTTCTTCCAAAATCCGAGAGTTCTTCTCTTTCTCTCTCTAAAACTAAACAAAAAGTGATGTGTAGGGAATTATGGGCAGCTATATCACCTTTTGTATAAAATAAATTATTATTTTGTTCTATTTATACTTTTAACTCCTCAACTTGGTTTTATTGTTTTTATTCCTTTCTCTTTAAAAAAAATCTGGGTGTTACAGAATGGCAGCTTGGTTGTATTCTATGGCTTGAAATGTCTTCTTTTCGAGCCTTTTGCTTTTTTAATACAAGTATTTAGATCTTTGATTCAAAATCAGACATCTATAATATTTCTCGAGTACTAAAAATATTTCCAAGTATATTATTACCAATTTTCATCAAAAAATCTATGTAAAAGTTAAAGCTTTCATAATATTCCCAAACATTTTGGAAAAGGTCCATGTTTGATTTTCACATATTTTTTCCAATGGTGTCGTCATTAATAATCTTCTCATAGATGATGTTTATAAATCTTGACAAACCCTTCTTTTTTTAAACGCTTTCTATCATCTTTAAATATGTAAATCACATGATATGCATTCTTCGTTGAATAGTAATCCATGCTTTTAGATGGAATTAGTGGTTTCAAATGTTAATGGAAGTTTAACATCGAATCCGACGTTCAAGTTAATATGATGTTATGTGGTTTATTGGAATTAGTTGTATTAGAATTTTATGTCAACCCATTGGCATATGTGGAATCCTTTGTTGATAAGCTCGTAGGTTGAAACAAAACTCAAAATCAATATGATAAGCCAACAAGCTTGGTTGGGTTGGGCAATAAATATTTGCATCTTTTCAACCATGCGCATAAATTTATGTATTCAAGTTAGGTATTAATTCTTTTTAATTTGCAAGAACAAAGACCTATACTGTAACCAAACCCAACAAATCTCATCATAGCCAAGCAATTGATAAGGTATAGGGAGACTGAGAGGTGAACATATCTTATCTCTAGCACAAGGTATAAAAACACTACTTCCAAAAGACCCCCAACTCTTATGGAATAACACAATGCTTAATCACCATACATTTGATCATTAAAAGTATATTGTTCACCATATTATAGACAAGGAACATAGAATGACCATAGGAAAACATGCAACACAAGTGAGTGATCAATAGATAGTAGGAGACAATAAATATACCATATATAATAATATACACTAGATCATAAGCCATCCATACAAATATACAACAAAAATTACATGTCCATGAGATCATAAGTCATATATATAATATATATATTGGTGATGAAGTAGCTCGTAGTGGCAATAGGCAGTCAAGTGATAGCAAGCAGATAATGCTAAAAGGATGATAAAACTAAACTAATTCCTTAAGACATAACTAAGACAGGATTAAGACATATCTCGACCATCCTTAAATGTTCTTAAATTTATTTCTATGTCTCTAAGTACTTATGTCCTGAACCTTATCCTTAAAGTAGTCAACCATAACATATCTTGCTTAATCCTCTCCTCCTAAGTTAGTGTAGGTCTACCTCCATTTCTCTTCTCGTTTACCATAAGGGTACTAATAACTCTAACTATCTTATTTTTCCTTCCTTATCTTATCCTAGTATCAGCTACTCATAATATATCTCTAAAATCAAAATCTTATGTAATATAACTTTGTTTACCCATGGTACCATACAACATCATCATATTTGAAACCATTTTATTACATGTGTTTTTGTTATTGATAATGTAAAAGTCAGCTTCATATAAAATCTATGGTTAGATCACATCTCTGTAAAATTTTCCCTTTAACCTCACTAGAAAGTTCTTATCGCATAGTATCTTTGATCTTGACTTCCATCTATAGTGGCTGGCCTGAATCCTTTCTATAATGTCATTCCCTATCCCATTATGCACACGATCCCAAATCCTTAAACACAATCGGTTGTGGAACGTCCCAAACTTCTATTCGCATATTAAGACTTCGTTTACATTTATCAATTAACACAATATTATTTGCGAAAAGTATGCACTAGCGAACTATCTCATGCTAGGATTTTTACAACTCATCTATTACACCAAACATGAATGGACGTAATGAATACCCTTGGTGGAGTCCAACCTCTACATAGAAGGATGAGTCTCTCTCACATGTATAAAAATCCTTGCTTTTATAAGAATGAAAAATATTATGTAATTAACAATAAGATTATAAATGTAACATAAGTAGTTTATATGTTATATTTAGAAATGCAATTTTGTTTATATGTAAAGTTTGAATATATAGTGTAGTTTATCTTTAACCCTTAAATTACTTGTTATAAGCTTATTTAGTTTGTGTAACATAAATAACATAATAGTATCTACCATAGCTCATTTAGTCATAATAGTGGACCATTAATCATATGCACATCTATAATAGAAAAATATTTTTTATAATCTATTATGGATTTGTATAACCAAAACAAACAATTAAGGATAAAAGAACACCACCATCAAAAAATATCTTTAGCACCTAAATGAATTTTTATAACTAAATATGGCTTTATATAAACATAAAACAACACAATAGCATATCTAAAGCCTTATTTAGGCCTAATAGTGACTCATTAATCACATATGTCTTTAGCACCAATATGAATATAATGTAACTTAATGTCACTTTATGTAACCAAAATCGACATAATAATGGTACCGAAGGCCCATTATGAGCTCGTAGTAGACCATCATTCATCATACATATGTTTTAAATGCTCAATTGACTTGTTGTAACATAATGTGTGTTTCTAAAACCTAATACAACATCATAATACATATCAATGTCATTTCAAGCCTAAACGCAGACAATTTGTGTAACCTAAACAACCTAATAATACATGTCAAGACCAAGGCTCAAAATAAAAAAAAGACGTAGATGCATTGTTATTCTATAAAGAATTTCTAGTATTTTTATATGGGATATAGCAACAATAAATCAGTTAGTTATATTACTAATTCATCAGGATATTTAGGTCTAATCTAAACAATAGAAGAACATTTTGTATCCCTTCTTCGTATGTATATTTATATAATTTTATATGAATGTGTGCATGCTTATGAATATGTTTTAGTATCTAACTATTTGAATCTATGTCAATGTATATTGTTGAATGGGAAAACGTATAGGAACAATTTCTATTATTATTTGTACTTGTTCCAAATGGCTAAATCTAAAGCACATTAAGAGTGGAAATTTGACATTTTGCTTGTTTAAAAAAGGGTTTCATTCCTAATTACATAATATAGTGGAAATTTGGTGAAAAAGGAATACTGATTCATCAATCCTATGTTAAATTCACAATCCATAATTTTTCTTGGGTATCCAAGTTAAACAAGATGATAAAGGAATACTGATTTATCATGAAAAGCATATTCATAATATTCTTGACAAATACAAGTTCCAAGATTCCAAGATTCCAAGATTGCTCCAACTCCTATGTCTTCTCGTCCTATTTTGACTCTAGATAACATGTATCGATCAATGACTGGATCTCTAATGTACCTTACTACTAGCAAGCCGGACATCATGTTCCCTGTTTGTCAGTGTGCACATTATCAAAGTAATCCGAAGGAATCTCACATGAAAGCTGTCAAGCGGATTTTTAAGTATCTCAAGGGTCAACCAACACTTGGTCTTTGGTATCATAGAAACTCTAATTTCAATTTATTTGCTTTTTCAGACATTGATTATGCAGGCTTTAACTTGGACAGGAAGTCAACAACCGGTGGGTGTCAATTTATAGGATATCGTTTGATCTCATGGTAGTGCAAGAAACAACAAAAGGTGTCTACTTCTACTGAAGAAGCTAAAAATATGGTTGCTTCAAGTTGTTGTTCTCAGATTCTTTGGATCTAGCAACAACTTCTTGATTATGGGCTTAACATTATGACACTCGCATCTTATGTGATAACAATATTGTGAAAAATCCAATTCAACATTCAAAGACGAAACACATTGACATCCGCATGCACTTTATCAGAGTTTGTTTTGAATGGAAACCTATTCATTTGGAATCTGTTTCTTCATATGACAACATAGTTTTGAAAATATTTTACACCCTTTCTAGTTCAATCTTTAGGAATAATTATTCATTTGGAAACCGCATGCACTTTCTAGTTCAATCTCTAGGAATAATTAACTTTGGTTAACTCTTAATTTTACACCCTTTTCAAAAATATTTTTCTTAGTTTTAAAATTTTAATTTTCTATCTAGATAATTATAATTTGAGGGGGAGAAATTTGAAAGTTTTGAAAAAAATATTATTTTTAGGGGGAGTAAAAAGCTTAAAGTAAAAATACAAAAAGATTTTTTTGTTCACAAAATTTGAGAAAATTTTAATACTTAAGATTATATAGGAAATGGTAGTACATTTCTTGATTTCGATTTATTACATCTAAAGATACACAAGAAACTGACTTGTATTATCCTTGATATGTTGATAGGCTTAATGATCAAAAATGAAAAGCACTATGTATTGTGATACACTGAAAATAATCATCTATGACAGAAGTGGTTAACTCATCAAGATTTTGTGAATACACCAATTCTTTTCTATAACAGATTGAGAGATACAGTCTAGTTATACTCAAGGCAATTACTTTCTATCTCAGCTAATATAAGTTATATATATATAAGATATAAAAAGGCAAGAAAAGAAAATTCAAAATCAAAATCAAAAGTCAGAAGAATATATAATGCAAAAATAGCAAAAAGATATCAAAGGGTTATATAGGAATAAATGAGCCAATGTGCACATTAATAAAAGATATATCATAGACATACATACTATATAATAATATTTTTTCTTTTGAGAATATGTTATGACACATGAGGCAAAATCAAAAGATAGGGCATGTAAGTCCGTCTTAGCATGTAAGTTCTAAACATCTTGCGAGGGAAAAACATAAGTCCAGACGGCGGTTATTAAGTCCTACAACTTCTTAATATTTTGTATTCTGAAACATTATCTCGTAATGCTCAAATAGATATATCTAAGACGATAATTAAATCTGAGAAAGCTCATAAGAAGTTAAAGGTTTAAGTCAAATTGAGATGACTTGAAATCTCAATAGTGCCTTGAAGCTGGATAAGTGGTTCGTAGGATTTTTTTGATTGTGGGATCCACTGAAATAATATAAATTAACAATCAACATATTGACAATCAACATAAATAGTCATATATGAAATCAATGCTAGAAGATTGTTAATGATTGATTTCTAAAAGAAATATGATCCTATTCTTAAAAACCTATCAATAATTTAAATAAGTTGCTAATACAATATGTGTGTTAATAAGTTTGTTTTACTTAGTTTTATTAATGTCTCTTACTTTGTTGTTGTTGTTGTTGTGTTTTTTTGTTTTACAAAGTGTACAAAAATTAAGGGTGTTAGAATAATTATAAACACGTAGTTAAATAAAATCATATTTCATAGCAAATAAAAAGGAAAAAATAATGAACTTCTCATGCGAAAAGTTTCATATCAAGCAAAAGATTGTGGAGAGAAATTTGACTTCTCACGCGAGAAGTCAAGACTTTTAAAAGGAATCTTTCATGCGAAAAGTAATTATTCGCACAAATAGTTCTAAAAATTGTCTCTGAAAATTTTTGAAGTAAAGAAACTTTGTCAAACCGATTAACTTTGTTCACTAAAGTCGCATATTAGTTTCTAAGTGTGTGATAAGGTATATTGATGTTTACATCGTTGATTTGAGTGAACTTGTTTCATGATCGAGTATCAAATGGACTAATACATGTTAAATTGATCAAATTAAACACAAGAAACCTTAATAATACCTATTACGACACTTAATGAACATACTTGAGTGATTAAACTTTGAAAATTAACAGATTGAAAAAGTTGAATTTGAACAGACTTTTCATATGCGAAAAGTTTTTGAGAAGATGAAAAGATACAAAAATCATACTTGTCACATGGAAATGTCATTTACATGCGATATGTTGAAATTTGTTTGAATTTAATCTTCATGCGAAAGGTTGAACAATTCGCACGAAAAGATGAATTTTTATAATTATTAAATCATGCGATTACTTCTACATTTCGCGTGAAAGATTCAATTTTTATGAATTTTTTGAAGTATTGAATTTGCATTTGCATTAAAAAAAATTTGTGTGCTTATAAATTTTGTTAAACTTTGCAGATGGCTCGACCTTTGGTTTTTAATAAAAACCACAATGTCATTGCTTATTTGGGAGAAATTCTAGATGACAAAGCTTTATTCAAATCATTGATTGAAAGATTAAAGTCTTCCATGATATTTTATGCTATATTAGCTAACCCAAAGATTTATACTATGTGATCGATCAGTTTTGGGAGACAACAGCAAATGAGATAGATGTTGATGGTGAGCTATGTATTATAGCCACCATGAAGGGAAAGAAAGTTGTTATCACTGCTGAAGTGATTAACAACGTCTTATTATTAGAGGACATTCCACGAGCTCTTATGAAGATTGGTAATCATGTTGCAAAGGACTGCTTAGTCCGTATGGGTTATATTCATGGTTATCCAACTCTAGAGAAGAAATACTTGCCATAATTCTAGAAGTATTTATTTCATGTGGTTATCCATTGCCTTAGCAATCTGAAGGCTGGCACGGATAGTTTGAGCGCCATCTTTGGATTACTACTCGTTTCTCTTGTTGATGATCTTACATATAGCATATCCATAGCTATAGTTTCAAAGATGAAGAAGAATGTCATAGCTGCACCATGGAAAAAAAATTCATGTACCCTTGGTTTATATGGATGATAGTGAATGTTGGTCATCGTGAGTTAGTTATAACTAATTCATCCACTTATTCTATTATGGTGATGAAGATATATATTTTCACTTATCTTATAGGAATAAGAGGAAACTCATGGGATGGATCTCATTTTGTCAAACTTTGTAGATCAGTTGATGGTTACCAAGCTAAAGCATAGGCTGATATAGCTCAAACACATAGAGATGATACAGTTGGTACATCTTCTAATGCTGCTTAAGAAGCACCTGAGAGTTCTCATATGGGTAAGAAGTCTATAGAAGAATAAGTTGATAGGTGGTTAAGATGTGAGGAGGTAAGAGGTGAGGAGTTAAAAAGTGAAGAAGTTGATAGTGAGACTGATAGTAATCAAATTGGGAATGTACCTTATGTGTTACAAGAACATCCCAGAGTACGAGAAACACCTACAAAGCGTACTGCTAAGGATCGTGATGCTAATTTTATTCTCGAAGATACTCCTATACTGACCGAGGCCAAAGGAAAAGGATGGCAAGGGTAACTAGTGAAAGTTCACGTGGGAGGGGTAGAGGACGTGGTGTTTTGAAGAAGCATCCGATTCTGATGACCGCAATGACTACTAAAGATGTTGTGAGATCTGATATTCTAGTCATAATTAGTGAGGCCACTACACCAGTGATAGTCATAGAATCCACAAATGTGACATCTACTTTTATACCTCAACTGCTGCTACTGATGATATTTTGAGGACTCCACCAAGATAATCTGTTCATGACGATCTGTTTGGTGATACAGATTTTATCAATACCACTCCTGAACCCATATTTTTACCATAGTCGTCTACTCTATCTCGAACAAGGGTTTCCTTGGAGTAGAGATTTAGTACACTTGAGAGAGAGATGTTAGAGAAGTCTCAAGTGATTGATGATTTGTATAGTGGGGTGTGTATGAAAGGGATGAAAGGATTAGGAGTTTGGAAAGTCAACAATTATTTATGCTCATATATGTTCAGATCATGGAGCAATATCTAAGAATCCCACTTGTTATGTGTATTCATCATTTACACGTCAACATACCACGGAGGTTGGAGAATCTAGTGGACAACAAGTTGTTGGTCCAGATCAGGTTGATGAACCAGTTGCATCTACAGAGCATGTTGTTGATCCTGTTACTACCAAAGGACAACAAATAATGTTGTTGTTGATCAAGAGCCTATTTTAGATGTTCCTAATTAGGCTACTGAGGATCAACATGTATCTTACATTAGAGAGGCATTTGTGGAGCCTAAGCATATGATGCCTATTTCTAACCCAATTACTAATGATGTTGACATAGAGCATCTAGATTTTCTTTTTGATGATGAGGATGTAGATGATGATAATGATGACGATCAAGATGATGATAATGATGATGATGATGATGGTAATGGTAATAGAAATGGTGATGATGGTGTAAATGATGATGATGATCAAGGAGGTGATATGGGTGTTGCTACTGGTATTCTAGGTCATTAAGAACTACTAATGTCTCTAGACCAAGTCCTGATTATACAGTTGATTATGCATTGTTAGATCCTGCCACATAAGCTGAGTATGAGAAAGAGTTTTACTCATTTTAGCAAAGTATATTGGAAGAAGAGGCGAGTATAGATTATGGAACTTTTGATGATCTAGAAGAAGATGTGGAGTATACTGACATTTTAGGAACAACTTAAAAGATTTATTTTTTGAGGTTCTGTTAGAAGAAGGAGAATATGTTGGAGAGACTAGTACTTTTGAGCCCACTGACAAGGTACTAGACCAAACTGGTCAAATGGATGTTCGTCAGGTGGGTAATCCTACTGTTGCTGCACCTCCACCGCCAGCTTATGTTTATACACTACTAAATTCCAAACCTTTTACAAGGTACAGAAATTCAGAGCCAATTATCGGTTGGACTTTTGATGAAGGAAAGAAGTTATATGTTACAAAGAGGAAAACAAGAGCTATTGTGTATTTTCAAGAAGAACATGATTCCCATACTCTAAACATGTCTGACTTATATGCTATGGGTTGTGTACCTTTTTTTAATCCAAGTAACCATAGGAAGGGAAATTGGATTAGGAATATGAAATGAAGACAAAGCAAAACCAACTTCAAATACACTAAAACAGCTAAATCCAAAGTCATTAAAGATGAGAACCGTATTGATCCAAACACGAAGAAACCAATAAAGATACGGTTTATAGACATCCAAGATATGTGAAAAAGATCCCTATACACACTCTAGTGCCTATTAACAGTTTGCCCAAGCTAATCGGGTGGTGTTATGAGAAGGAGACGGGACACATGTTCGGGACACATGTTGATTAGCTGTGTAGACAAAGAGTAGCGTATCATCAACCCTGTGGATTTGCTAAAGTTTGGAAAAGAAAGATTTGATGAGGTTGCAGACATGTCTGATTACAGCTGATGAATCGATTCATGTTCTAGCAGCACAATTCAGTTGGTTGATTACGAAGGCCCTGGATAAAAGGATGTGTGCATATGGGGCAGTTACAAAGTTAATGATGTGGACTTCTGCAAAGTATTGATTTAACAAATCTAGGGGGAGATTGTAGGGGTTAAACCTAGAGGCTCGGGAAATCAAATCAAGACAAAGATCAAGATCAAGTAAAGTGAGAAGTTCATAGTAGCCACGCTTCAAGTTCGCTTATCGCATGACTTATTTATGTCACGTGAGAAGTAGATCTCGTGCGAGAACTTACTAATTGGTATAAATAGTTAGTTTGTTTAGTTATGTTAAGCTTTTGTTCATTTTTCCTAAATTTGTAATCATTTGAAAACGTTTGAATTCAGAGAGCAATAGTAAGAGAAGTTTATTTACTTTATGTTCATCCATTCTACAATTCTACTTCTTAATCCGTAATATTTTACATTCTACATTCACAATTACGAGATCGATCTGAAAATTGTAACGATCCTTGCAAAAGGCAGACTACAACTTTTCATCCAATTCAAGCTTCTAATCTGATGGATATTGACGGTTGCACTCAAATAATGACGGATAATATATTATATACAAAGAAAAATGTAAAAGAGACCTATCTTGTTAGCACATGGATTATTAAAATCGTACAAGATGCTCATAAGTTATTACCATATAGCTGTCGAAATAACTCAAAAGTAGAAGTTTTGACTAGAATGTTAGATTGGAAAACATCGTGTGATTATCATGACCTGACTTACGACCAAGTCTTTCTTATTATGAAGGATATGCTATGTCAGGGGAAGATATTACCTAGTATATAAGATGAACTACCATTTAAAACATATTATCCTACTAAAACAGAACATTCATTTTGCAAAGGACATTCCATGTTATTCATAAGGATTATTCAAGGTTGTCCCATCATAGAGTGTGCAATGATATCATTACAAGACCAATGGTAATAAACCTAATTTGGTCATGACTTACATGCCTATTACTTCGAGACTTCAAAAAATTTGTAGATAAGAAAAGGAAAACAAAACATATAATTTGTTATCAAGATCATCAAACGAAACCAGTTGTCATGGTACATCCAAGTACTGGTCAAGCTTAGTAGCGTTTCAATTCAAACAATCCTAGGATTGAAAATGAAATCTAAAGCATTCATATTTAGTTATTCACAGATGGATTTAATCCGAATAGTTTTAACACAAAGGTGTATTTATTATAACTATTATTTTTTACTGTCTACAATTTAGTTCACTAGATGGTATGAAACATTCAATGTTTATCTTATGTTAGTTAATTATTAAAAAAAGATTCAAATATAATAATTTGAGTGAGGTATATGAATAGGAATGCTTACATACGCAGGTTACCATAAGAATAACTACATGATGAGAATCATACTACTATGCATTGTTAGCGAGTTCTCTACTTTACAATGTTGTCTAGTTGGAGCATAGACCAAAACATAATCTAAATGTCATATCTAGTGGTTAGAAAAGATGTAGAGATATATTGCTCATGACCAAACTTGCACATTTTTAAGAATATACTTAAAATGTAAATTTTAAAGGTAAGGAAAGATGTGTTCATCCAACAACTACTCCTGATTATCATATAGGAATGATTCTGCTTTGATGCGAGATGTTACAAGGGAATTGAACAATTTCTTTTTATCATATGTTTTAAACAATTACAAATAAAAGTCTCAAAAAAGTTACAAAAGAATAGTTCTATAATCATTCATAATCTGGAACAAGTATGACCACTCGATATCCTCGATTCAATGGAATACCTAGTGATGTATTTGGCATGAAACCATTTTGGGTGGTCACCAGGACTTTGTTTGTTGTAATGAACTACCTAATCGTTGCTCGTAAAATTTAAAAAAATATAGAAATAAGACATAATTTTCGTGTAGATAAATTTTGCTTTCCACATTTAAACTATTTTCGTTACCATTGCTACAAAAGTTAATAAAAGATACCATCCTGTATATGTTTTTATAAAGGGGGAATCAAGAGATTCGTATAAATGCTTAGACATGTAAGATCCACATTTAAACCTTGTTCAACTGTATAAGTGCATGTTCCACATACCTTTTACTAGCTTGTATAAGAAAGTGTACGAATCAAATGAAAGTATCCATATGCTATATTTTTTTTGGATGAACCAAACAAAAAAATGGCTTGCTAAAGAGCTTTCCAAACACATAAGTATGAAAACTTTAAAATGTATAAACCATAATCCATATGTGTTTATTAATTAACTTATAGGTATATTATATTTATTTCTATCTAAATCACCAAGTAGTTACTAAAGCAACCAAAAGAAAACCCTAGTAAACAAACTCATATGTTCTTTATTTCCCTTAGTTCTATTATAAAGGAATATGAGTTCCATATCAAACAAATATGTTGTTAGCCGAGTCATGCGTAATAGTAGGGTATCTATGAAAGTGGGTTCTTACAATGATATAAAATCTATCTATTATAGTTTGTTTGATGAGATCGTATACATGAACTATTACAACCTTGTTCATTGTGTTCTTCAAGTGCTTGGTTTGATAGCAGCTATGGGGTTAGAATTGGTATAAAACAATTGTTTTAGGAGATATCAAATTACGAAAAAAGTTATAAACTAATCATATGTTCGTTCTAGCATCACATGTAGAATAATTGTATTATGTGTTGTATCCTTTAATAGCAAATGATTTAAAAAATTGGTTGGTTGTTGTCAAGAAGAAGCCAATGTGTATATATCAACTAGGACAATAAGTTACTAAAGTCCCCAAAAATGATGATATAGTAGAGACAAAATTATAGGATATTTAATGAAATGATAATGTATTACCACTACTAATTTCTAAATTATGATTTAGATTTTTGTCTTCAATGTATTTATTATTTTATTTTTTTATGTGACGACCCTAAAAATAAGGTTAAGCAAAATTAATATATAAATAAAAATTCTCATACATGTTACTCATTATTTAACCAACCCTTTATAAGTTATATATGTTTTAGTATATGTGGTATGTATGCATGCTTGCATGCATGCATAATTTTTACGTGTGCATGTATTCAAAATACACAACTTCTTGATATCAAACACTTATATGATCAAATATCACAAACATGTAACACCAAACATACACCAATTAAACCAAAATATAAACCAACTAAACATCACAATACAAAGTTAACATCAAAGAAACTTGGTACCAACAACATGAAACCTTAAACCTTAAGTACCTAGACACTATAACATCAAAATAAGTACCACTTAAAGATACAAAACTTGGTTTAAACAACCTGATTAGACAACTTAAACAATGGTTAATATGGTGATTAATGATCCGGTTACTCAATGGATCATTTGGTCGACACCTAGCTTCATTAAGAACGCCAAGCACTCCTACAACTTGCCACCTATGCCTAAGAGATTGCTAAGCAAACCTAGTAGCACCATTTCACCGATCTACAACTAGAGTTAATCATGATCATCCCCACTATATCAATACCCCTCGGGCGAATAAAGCACACCACAACCACATGCCATTTACACACCATCACTCTCGGTCACCTCCATACCATTACAACCATTTTGACCACCATCACCTTCACACTACTCCACCACCTTGAACCTGGTTACAATAACACCACCCCTACTCTTTCTCTCTAAGCTCTTGGTTACTACCTTAACATCACCACAACCGAACATCATCATCTTCCAAATCAATTATTACAAGGAGATCGAGACTTTCAAGCTCAAGACAATCATTAAACTCGGTTCATCAAAGAAAGAGATACCATCAGCTACCTTTGCTCTCTCTCATTATCAAAATCATGGTTTCAACTCTTAAAACTAACTAAAATTATAAGTTATTTGTGTTTTAACAAACACATATAATGTTGATACATGTGTACCTTGATTCTGATCTTAATGTAATATTTCTTTATTGTCTTACACATATGTAATAGTTGGATACTTAATGAAATGCAAATGTTTGGTTGTGTTTATAATGTTTAATATTTCATTAAGTTGTTTAACGCTTATCGAATTGAGTATATAGGTTTGTGGTTGTTTGAACTAATATAAATAATGTAATGATAATGAATACATTCAAACTTAGTAATATGAAGTTATCATGCGAATGGCCCATGCTAATGGACCATACGCATGAACAACTTCATGCGAATGACTCAGCCGCACGACAGAACCAAGAGGCTGGATCAATCGTATGATTGTAACATGAGATTGGCTCAGTCGCACGACTAAACACTCAGTCGTGCGAATGGATCAAGCGCATGGCTCAATTGCATGACTGAACCATGCTAATGGTTCAGTCGCCCGAATGAGCAACCCTAACCTATAAATACCACCTAAT
>BJCM01152266.1:0-11082 GCA_018326385.1 Flaveria bidentis | reverse complement strand
GAATGAGATTTTTAGAGAATGAACAAATGAAAAGTGAGGCCTAAGCTTTGCTTTTATACTTGAGGTTAGAAGGAGGTTATGAATGGTGTTAATGGTGAGTTATAAATCTTTTAAAAAGAGGTTATGATTGGAATTTGAAATAAATATAAAATTAAATAATTTAAATAAATAAAAGAATAATTACAATTTAAACTTTAAATTTATTAAATCTTTAATTTTAATCTAACAACTTATTTTCTTATAAAATCTTTATAACTTTTATAAAACTTGTAACTTTATAATTTGATTATTTATTCTTAATAATTAAAATTCATATTCATAATTACTAATAAAACTTTATAAGTTTTAATAAGTCTTTTCCATTTAGTTATTTATTGTAAAATGATTTATAAACTTTATAATTTTATGAAAAAGAATTATTTATAAATCAATAAATTATTATAAGTTGTTTAAATGATAAATTAAACAAATCAATTCACAACATTGTTTAAACTAAACGTCTAATCCATATACTTCATTAACGTAAAAAAATAAGTTAAATTAAAAAATTTATATCGTATGAAAGTCCAATTTTAGTTCGGGTTCAGGTTAATAACTTGAAAATAGCGGATGCTACAAAGCCGGCTCGAAAATTTTAACGAGCTCAAAATACCGGCTTGAGTTCGGCTCGTGAAAAGCTCGAGCCAGCTCGTTGCTCTTTCAATCCGGCTCGTTTTTTTATATTTTCGCAGTAATTTATATGAAAACACGAAAAATATATATCAAGGCTTTTATCTTTTATTGGGTACTCCGTACTTAGGAGAACAAATATCATTATTTTGAATATAAACAATTATTATCAAGTTATATATTTTTTAAATAAAATACTTAATGTTTCTAAAAAGAATTTTCTTTTTGTTTTAAGAAAACCTTTTTAAAATCGCAATATAAAAATAATATTCATGATAATAGTAGTAGTAATAAAAATCATTATTATTACACTATATAAATATATATATACACACACATATATTATATGCACCGAGTCACGAGCCGAGCCAACGAACCGAGTTCGAACTGAGCTAACCCTGGCTTGAGTTCGACTTGTTTAGAATTCAAGTCGAGCCAAGCCGGCTCGTTTAGATATGGGTTTTTTCGAGCAAACTTCGAACCACAAACTTTATGTACAACCCTAGGCCTACGCTTGTTCTCGAATCTTTTTTAAGAAAGAGAAATAGATGGAACGTAAAAAAAATATGTTTTGAGTTTTCTTAAGAAGAAAATGAAAAGAAACTAAAATAATTTATGCTCTTAATTAAAAAAAAATAAAAGTAGAAAGAATTCTTTTTAATAATCTTTCATCTTAACTTTTCTTACAAAACGAAAGAAAAATAAAAGAAATATATAACACTTGTACTTTTTTTTTCTTCAAAATCTAAACACAAATAATAATGCTAAAACGATTAATGCTCCTTCATCGTTGCTATAAATAATCAATCTTTTCCCAAAAAGACTACACATCACAAAGAAGACATCAACGAAACTTCAAACCTGCATTCAATTTGACCCCCTTTTCTCATTTCTTCACAAGGTAACCTTTTGATTTCTCCTTCATTTGCTTACTCTCTAGGTGAAAAGATATAGAAATTACTGAACTGATTGTGTTAATTGAACTCCCACCACCTGATTAGTTCATAATTGTATATCCTGAGTCCACGATAACACATTTGATTAGATAAAAACATATGCACACCACCTGTTTGATACAATGCTTGTGTGAGATATACCCTTTAAATTTGGGTAGTGTTTCTTAATCAGCAGCCTAATGTATCTTAATTATGCAGTAATGATTGCATCTGTGAGCCATGGATGTTAGAATTTGCTTTAGTTCTTTAGGTTCTGATTATTTTTGCAGTTTTCTTTTCTGAGGTTGGAGGGTATGCACTTGACTCACCTGTTGAAATCTTGTTGCTTAAAAAATCTTTAGCCTTTACTATTTGTGATATCTCAATTGGTATGTTGCATACTTTAAGATCATGTTGCATTCGCATTATTGATGGGGCACAAGAGTAACAAAATTTTCATGATAAATCATTGTTGGAGCACAACATCAGCAAATGTGAGTGTCCATCACTTCCTACTCGATTAGTAACCAATTATCTTTAATCATATCTTTAATTTTGTGGGTTTTTATAAATCTTGAATTTTTGGGTTCTTTAATCTGGCAATTCAATAGGGTTGATGTATTTTGTTGTTACTTTCTTTCGGAAGGTGTAAACATCACTTCTGTTCTGACATGGTTACTGATGTTTAGGAGTAGTTCAATCAGGTGAATTGGTGCCGATTTGTATGTATATGTGAGGTGTTGCTTAATTTGGTGATTGGGTGCATGTTATCATGTTAAAACTAGTGATATCATATCAGGATTATACAGCTTAATGATATCATATGATTATCAGTGTTTTTGAATCTTCTATTACCATCTATTACATATATTTATTTGAATATTGATGTAACTTAAAAGCAGCAATTATTACAGGAAATGACTCGACTCGGTTTAACAACCAGCAAATACAAGCAAAGAAGACGAACATTGCTTTAATTTCAATATTGAATTGCATGATTTTAGAAGATGTTCCATTCAATTTTGGGTTATGTAAAGAGCTGTAGATTTCCAAGCAAGCACCATTGTGAATTAGGGTTTAGACATAACCAAAGATACAGTTTAGTTAATGTAAAACTGAAATGGGTAAAGGATAAAGTACTAGATACTGTTGTAACGGGTGAAAGAGAGCTCAGAGCAGCCTGGCTAATCATGTCAATGATTGCTGCCGACCCGGGTGGTTGCCTCCCCATCTACCGACTGTCTGGCCGCCGGAGAGGTCAATTGGGTCTTCCACAAGACCTTAAAGTTTCAACCTTTATAAGAAAATACCCAAATATTTTTGATGAATTTCATGTTCCTGATAGTGGTGGCACTCTTGTTCCATGGTTTAGATTGACCCCAGATGCTGTAACAATAAATCAAGAAGCCATTCAAGTTTTTCAAGAAAATCAGAAAGATTTTCTTGATAGGGTTTGTAAGCTTCTTATGCTCACTAGAGACATGATTCTTCCAATAGCAACAATAGATCAGTTAAAATGGGATTTGGGTTTGCCTTATGATTATGTTGATTCTTTCATCCCGAGGTACAAAGACCTTTTCTCTTTTATTCGTCTTTCTGATGATCGTGTTGGTTTAAAGCTCCTATCATGGCCGAAGGAGCTTGCTGTTTCTCAACTAGAAACAGATGCAATAATGCAACAAATGGAAGAAGACGTTATGACTGGTAGGTTGGGTTTTCGTGTTGGATTTCCAAGGGGATTTGGGTTAAAGAGGAAATCTATCAAGTGGTTAGAGGAATGGCAAAGGCTCCCGTATACTTCCCCATACACTGATTCGAGTCATTTGGATTCACGAACAGATGTTTCAGAAAAAAGAATCGTGGGTGTGTTTCACGAGCTTTTGCACCTTACTGTGCAAAAGAAGACCGAGCGCCAAAATGTTAGCAATCTTAGAAAGCCATTAAACCTTCCTCAAAAGTTCACTAAGGTTTTTGAACGTCATCCGGGCATTTTCTACATTTCCAAGAAGAACAACACACAAACTGTTGTCCTTCGGGAGGCTTATGATGGTGATCGACTTGTTCACAAGCATCCCATTTCTGAAATCAGGAATAAGTTTGCATTCTTGATGAAGGAAGGGTTTTTGGGTAGAAGCCGAGGGTTATATAAGAAACAGAACACTGCAAATTCTGGTGATAACGATGAATTACATCAAATTTCTGAGGCTGATTCATGTGAGAATGGAACTGAATCTGTAGAGGAATCCGAGGGTCATATGCTTTCGGAATATGAATCTGATGAAACCAGCGGACTTTTCCGATTGTGCGAATAGCATTCTGTTGATTGCTTATACTGTATATTAGCATGAAGTGTTAAATGATTTGTATGAGTCATAATGGTTGAATTTTACATGTGCCCACGGTTATAATAATAATAATCAATCATGGACTGTCCCTCTTTTTGTCTCACAACTGTTCCATAGCTGAGTACCATGTGAAATCAGTTGCAAAAACAAAGAATATGATTAATATCACTATGCCCTGCAATATAGCACCTTTGTTTTCTTCAATTACACTTGAGAATGCAGGGCACTCGTCCTTGTAAAAGGACATGTTTCTTAGATCAAACACCCCCCCCCCCCCCCCCCCCCCCCCCCCGAATAGCTCATGAATCTGGGTTGATTATCTGAGTGAAAACTCCTTAGGAGGTCACTAATCTTTAAGTTTCTTGTACCCAAACATGTTTAGGTGTTTTAGGCTGGACATTCCTTATGTATCGGGACGTGATTTGGGTAAGGTGTCAAAAGTTAGATGGTGCGAAAATGTACGAAATTAGCTCATGTTGATGGTTGATTGATGTCCATGTGATCGTTGCATTGTCAGTTGGTAATTTTGTAAGTGTTTTCAGTATAATAAAACAAATACATATGCACCTTTACATATATGTGCTTATGCATATACACACGTACCTAGGTATGCAAATACACACATAAATACATATGCACTCAAACATGTCATGCGTGTTGTTTGACAATAAATGTTGTTTGACTTCTGTCATCTTCCTGAACTACCTGATCACTTTTTTTTTTTCACAAAAAAAAACTCTTTCCTGCACAAACAGTTCCTGTAGTAGAAAAAATCCTCTGATTCACAAACTTCAGCAGCAAATCAGCATAAACTAATCTGTTTCACGCAGATACTGCAGCAAAATGTAGTCTGTTTCACACAGATACTGCAGCAAAATGTAGCCTGTTTCACACAGATCAGTTTCTTGTTTCTTCACAGAATCACCCTTTTCCCACTTTGATCAATCACTGATTAGTTCTTCTCGAACCTGCTTTCACAGCAAACTTGGTTCAATCCTTCACAGATTAAGCATCTTCTCCACACTGGTATCACACCTTTGTAACCTGTGTCACATAGGTTTTCTTCACCTCGTTCACTGCTTCACACAGTTACCTTCTCTATACAACTAGAATTGCGTCAATCTACGTCTACTGCAGCTACCTCACGCAAACCTTCTCCGCTTAGCCTTGATTGTGTCACACAATCAGCGCTCCGCAGTTATATGAACCAATCACAGGTTCAAATATGTCTTCAGTCTTCGCAATTGATCTATCACAGATCGTTTTCTTCTATCTTGTTCGAACAATTCTTCTTGTCTTCAACATCAAAGAGTGTCACACAATCAGCGCTCCACAGTTATATGAACCAATCACAGGTTCAAATATGTCTTCAGTCTTTGCAATTGATCTATCACAGATCGTTTTCTTCTATCTTGTTCAAACAATTTTTCTTGTCTTCAACAACCCTTTGATGGTTTTTCTTCACAAGTCTGGATTGCAACAGTCTCTTGATTGCAGCTCTGATACCAATTGTTAGACAACTGGATCAAGAAGAGCAACAACAGCAGCATATTTGTGGGAAAACACACCCACTACTCTTTCTTTTATTGAATAAAAACCACACTAAAAACTCTTAGACCATGACCCTCTTTTATACTAATCCTAACCTTAATTACTAATGAAATCTTCACTCAAACACAGCTGGAATGACAGCCCATTTACAATCAAAAGATGAATACTAATTCCTTAAATAAAACTAATTAAAACTTACTAAATAAAACAAACCTATATTTATACTCTTGACGATTCTCCCCCCTAAACTTTCACATATGACCACAATTAGGATTAACTTCTAACATAATCCAGTGACTCGAGTCTCGGTGCTGTAGGCATTGAATCTAATAATCCTTTGGAAAATTAGAATGATTATATATAAAATAACCACCTAGAATTATTACATTTAAAATCAAGTTACAATTTTTATGAAATTATTTATAAAGATTAGATTAGTATCCATCATAAATGACCAACTATTTGGAAAGTTAATATAAGGATCACACTAACCACTATTTGGAAAGTTAATATAAGGATCACACTAACCACCTAAGGTTGCTTAGATAAACATAAGCAATAATATGTCAAAATCATAACAATTACAACCAATCAAGGCATTTGTGGTTGGGTGTACATTCTCGGGTCGTTCTCTTGTAATGAAGACTTCATTTGTCAATTTGTTGGTTTAAATGCCATGATAATGTACGTAGACATGTTGGTTTTGACCTAAGATCAACACAATAAAAGAACTCACGTACAGGAATAAAACATAGAAAAATATGCTTGCTTAAGTAAAAGGAAGGAAGTGTGCTACTACCGAAAGATTAACAAGAAAGAAAAACAAAAGCTGGTTCCTTTTACTAAACAACCCAATGAAGCCTTAAATAGCCATACATGCAACGTAAACAAAAACCCATTTAAAATAGGAAACTAACTACTGCAACAAAGAAAGACGCGTTCTATCACCTATTCGGTATGATACTTCATAAACAATCGTGAGACTAAAAAAATTAAAAACCGAGCCCATGCATCTGCAACAGACATGTTTATACAAATAAAATCCACGGTTTCAGCTCTATGATTCGTACCCGTTGACCTGTCAAAATCAACCCAATATTTACTCCTTTAATCTTGACATCGACCTGTGCATGCCTCAAAGTAGAGCCGGTTCATCTTTTTGGATCTACTTGTTTTTTTTTTTTGTTCTTGTCCTATTTTGTAAGGTCAATTTGCATGATGTTTAAATGCTCCACACTCATAGCATCTAAACCCATTTTGGTCTCCACACTTATAGCATCTAAACCCGCTTTTGTCTCTTGACCTGACCTTCCACGTACCTTTTCCTTTCTACTTGATCCTCTTCCTAATTTCCTATACCTCTTCCTCGCATATTGTCAACCCTCATGCTCACCGTTAGTCAACAAAAGTTGTCCTTGATCTTCATCCCTATTATCGTGGATTTTTAGTCTTTTTTTGAACGCTTTGAGTCTTCCCGCAATTTATTTAAAAGAATACTTTCAGGAGCAGGGTATTGCTTGATGAAGGCTACAATCGGTAAATATATCTTTGGCATTGAACTGAGAGACTTTCTCTCAATCAATTCTTCACCAAGGCTTGAACCAAGAGTCTTGAGTTTTGCTACTATGCCCCGCTAATCTTACCAGAAAAATCATTTAAAGTCTTGTTCTTCATTTTTAGTATCTCTAGTTCGCTCCTTAGAGTTTGCAACCTTGCTTTTTGGACTTGACGGGGTCTTAAATACCAAACCCGAATTGATTCCCAAACATCTTTTTGCATCCTTGTGTTTCACAACTTGTAGGATGATTCTTTTAGGTAGGGTTTGGAAGATAATGGCTTTCGTGGTGTAGTTTTTCTTCTCTTCCACAACTGCGACTATGGGATCCACCGACTCCGACCAACCATATGCCCTTAACGCAGTCTCAACCAAAATAGACCACGAAATGTAGCTAGTTTCAGATATGTAGGACATTGAAGTAGTATGTTACCTTGCTCGTGGATTGCTACAGTTCCTACGTTCTTTGTCATTCTTGCTGCTCTTGCTTTAATTTTGGCGCCTCTTGCTTTACCTTGCTGCGTCTTGCTTCAACTTGCTACTAATCAACAAGTTTTCACCATGTGCGGATGGTGATCATACAAGACATCATGATTAATAATACACAAATGGTAAATGTAAACACTAATGATTAAAAGTCAAACTATGATTGATTACAATAATTGAAAGTTTACAAAACAAGATTACTACTAATATGAGAAGTAATGTTAAACTAGGTGAAATCCATGTGAATTGTTGAGAGAAATTCATTGAAATTTGGACTAAAGAAATGAGGAAAGAGATCTCCCAAATCGTGTTAGCAAGCTTGGTATTTATAGGCAATTGGTCGAGCATGGTCGCACGAAGGGGAAGCACGATCACACAACTATGGCCGTGCATCCTTTTGGTGCATGGTCGCGCTCCTTGTGTTATCGCTTTCTTTTGACTCGATTAGACTGCAAAGATGCTTTGTGTGTCAGGTTGTCAAATCTTCTTGCTAAGCGAGAGGCGCGGTTGTGCATGAGGTATGCGTGGTTAGTCCCAATCAACCGATCGGGAACCTGAAAACACGTGTTCATGTCTCCGGTCGCGCTCCCTCGAGAATTTCCATTTTTTTGTTGTTTTCCGCCGAACTTTGTCAAGTCACATTTTATCTTGCACAAAGCACATTTAAAGCAATTAAGCTTAAACAACAATTTATTGTTGCAAATGTCCAAATACAATGCATTATCGTGTGAAAAAATGTATAAATTGAAGCATATTAGACCTGCAAACAATTTTTATATTTTAGATTGTTAACAAATATTGTGCGTTAATTATTATTACAAAAATAGTATTTCTAGAATAATATCTATGTAAATCTTTGAACAAAACAATTTTGTTGCCTTAAAAATTAGACTTTGTGCAACTTTTTACACGCTGGACCCATTTAACTTGTACCTTGTTTATCATATGTTTTTTTTATTGACTTGTTTGAGATAAATTGTAACCTAAATCGATCCATTAATAGGTAAGTTGGTGGGATTTCTAACCTCTAGTATCCCTTGCAATATTTTTGTCCATTTTTAATCGAAGTTGCCCTACATAATTGGTAAACTTTGTACAAGAGAACAAGGAGAAATCAAAAGAAAAGGGAAGAAATCCATACTGATTATAATCTATATTTATTTTCTTGGTTGGTTTGTGCAGCAACCTATTATAATTTGTTCTTCTTGTTTCACAAATAAAACACAACCAAAATGCATCCATTTATAAATCACAAGTAAATTTGTGGATTTTTGACTTCTTGTATCCTTTGGATTATCCGAGCCCAACATTAACTAGATTTACCTACATGATTGGTATACTTTAGACAAAGAACAGGTGAAATGCTGTTAATCCTTTAAACCATGACCGATGATGTTTGATGGCCTTATGTAGTAGTTTTAATTAGGTGACCATTTTTACATTATCGTTCAAATATATATAAAAAATAACTAAAAAGAGTCGTGGGTTGAATGTGTCTTAAAGTGTATTTTCAAGCCTTTACAACCTAAATCGCATCAATGTTTGGAGTATAGATTAATATATTAATCACTTAATCATACCCGGTAAAACAAATGATAGACAAACATAAAGTAGTATGGAGTATAAAACATGATGAAAGAAATAAACATCAACAAAGAAAACGATGTCTATAAAATAGTAGTAACATATGTAACACCAATACACCATAAACACAACACAAATGATACACTTAGATAAAAACATACAAAGTCCAATAAAAGGTAAGAAGCAATCGAAGCCTTAAGATACATCTAAGACACACCTGCACCCTTCCCTCCTTCCCTAAGAAGTTTGTACTTTAATCTTATGTCTCCATGAACTCCTATCCTGGATCATGTCCTTAGAGAGGTGTAAGTGTGTAACTCTAGCAAATCCGGTCCAATCCACCCATCCTAAGTCAGTTGGGGTTTGGGTTTGCCTCTACTCTTCCATCCACATTAAGGGTCTCCATTGTTCTAAGTTGGTCTATCCAAAGTTTAAAAGTACGGAAGTGAGCCTCGAGGCGTCTCGTGGCGAATCGAGGCGTAAGCCTGAGGCGAAATTAAAAAATAAATATAAAATTGAGAAAATTGCAACAATAGTCCCCTTGTGGTTTGATCAAATTGCAAGTTTGGTCCCTAGATTTTAAAAATTGCAAATTTAGTCCAAACATTTGAAAGTTTGTTGCAAATTTAGTCCCCACCGTTAGTGTTCGTTAGTTTTTAACGATCTTAGGACTAAATATGCAATATGGTCAAACCATAGGGACCAATTGTGTAATTTTCTCCAAAAAATTTTAAGTATTAAAAAACAATAAATATTAAATATCTATGATACTTAATTTGGTCATTTTCCCTTTTAATATTTATAGATATTTAATATTTATTGTTTTTTAATACTTAAAATTTAATCTAATTTTATTTTCCTTATTATAATACATATTAACCCTTAACAAATCTTACATTCTCTCAAAACCTTCTTCTTAAAATTCTCTAAAATTTTTAAAAATGTCAGTTAATATCATACTATGTAGTGGTGGTAAATGACATTTTGTAAACGGTGTCGAAGAATATCTGCCATTAAAAGATAAATGTGTTAGACATGTTCTTAGTTTATCTACTAACATAACGTTTGATGAATTAAAGTATATGATTTCTTCAAAACTGAGAATTCAAAGTTATATAAGATTATCGTATAAAATGTCTACGTATACTTATTTTATCGATGTTTCTGATATAAAGATTTCTATATTTTATTAATATTGTTTTTAACGGTCAAAACGGAATTTTTACGTTATTCGTCACTAAAAAGTTTATTTCTAATTTAAACAATATTCCTGTGAATGACGAGAGTTATAGTGATGTTAAGTAAAAATGTGATTATGAAAACGAAAAAATAATGATTTTTATGAAAAAAGGACACCTCGCTGATGTGGCACATTCTCGCTGACGTGGGCGAGAGAAGGATCAAATCCCTCGCCTCGGTTGAAGGACCTTCGCTGACTCGGTGAGGGGTATGTCACATCCCTCGCCTCGATAAATGCACCCCTCGCCTCGTGTGTTGTGTCCCTCGCTGACTCGGCGAGGGGTGGGTCAAATCCCTCGCCTCGTTTGTTTTACCCCTCGCTGACCAGATATTTTTTACCCATTTTCCACGTGGGCGAAGGAATATGGGGTTTCCTCGCCCTTGGCGAGGGGTCAAACTGAATGGTCCTTTTTTGTATTTTATTTGGTCAATGGTTATTTTGATAATTTTGTTTGGTCAAATGTTTAATTTGGTAATTTTCCCATATTAAAAATGCAGGACCGTTGAAGGCTTGCAAATTACAACACAACAGCACAATGAGGAGAGTAACTCAAACTTAATCAAATAGTAAACTGGATTAACCACAAGATGATACTAAGAACACAAGTAATTAATGAGACAGAACCAAAAGAACACAACACAAGGAAATGGGTTTTCAAGATTGCAGTATATTGCTTTCTCAGGTTCTATTACAAGCGTTACAAAGCATATCTTAAGT